>JAPYYX010000495.1:0-87131 GCA_030522605.1 Cremastinae sp. B BG-2022a | reverse complement strand
CAAGTATTACGATGAATTTTCTACTACAGCTCGGAGTACAACTCCGTAAATGTACTTGCCTCCTTTTTTTACAGCATTTATGCTGTTTTTTGATAGATCATAACATCATGAAATCAAAATCATGATTTTAAAAAAATGTCCGATCTTTGCCATTATTTTTTATCAATAAATTGATTCTCATGAAAAATGTTACCACATCCACATTCCCCAGATCGAAACAACTGCACCAAATGTTTTTAAACCTCAATTATCCGATATCTCAACAAAAAACCCTAATTTACGAAATCTATTAACCAAAATTTAACAAAATGTATTTTTTCAGAAAAATTCAAAATCAAAAATTCATAAAACCATTAAAAAATCATATTAAAAAATTCTTCAAAAAAATTTTCTCACCTCTCGTCGAGTTCGATCTCTGCAGACCAATCCCAGACGAATTTCTCACAGGTATCCATTCGTCCTTTCCAGGATCATCGACAGGAACAAGAGCGTATCCGGATCGTACCTGTTCCTTGCGAACGTCCCTTCGATAAGTGAAAACACCAGGAACTTGACCACTCTTCGTACCCTCGACGAATCCGTATCTCGACGTTCTGACGCTCCTCTCGTTCCTGACGAATTCCTCAGGAGTTCGAGCTCGTTTCTCCGCCTCGGTTTCTTCCTCCTCGTCGTCGATGTACTCGTATCTCGATCTGACTTCTCTCTCGTGCATTATCGGCCTGCGCTCGCTCATTCTTATCGCATAATTGTCCTGATACATCGTCGCCGGTTTCCCATCGTTGAGGTAACAAAATTTTCCTCCCTCCTCCTCGGTCCGGTGATATCCTGGATTCGTTTGTCCATAAACCGCTCTCTGCTGAGGCAGCGGAGGCGGCGGCGGCGGTGGCGAGGGCGAGGGCGGAGGAAGATCATCGCCTGTCTGAAATTGCGGGGGTGGCGGCAATTCCTCCTGGCGATGCTCCTGCATGTACTCCGATTGTTGGCAAAACGTTGGATTCGTGTATGCCATTTTTATATGATTTCTCATTTAGCGATTCAAATTTTATTTTTATGCAAATTTTTTTTTTTTTATTTATTGTTCTGGACTGCGACGTCACTTTTTCATTTTCATGCAATTTTCAATTTTTTTAAAATTGTTAATTACCAAATAAAATTTTTATTTTAATTTGGTTAATTTTATAAAATTGAAACGTACATTAAAATTACTAATTTTTATTTTTTGTTTTTTTCTAAATAGTGAGGTTTCAATTTTGTCACTTATTTTGAATTTTAAGCTGACTTTTTATAATTAAATTTGACTGTTTTATAATTTTTTAAAATAATTTTATAAATCACCCTTAAACTAATCACTCGAGTCCTTGAAACTGTTCACAGCTTCACTCCACTAATTATTAATTACAATTAAAAAAAGGCTGGACACGTAAACGGGCGAGGGTTGCCAGGTCTCGAGAGCCAGACCCCGAGAATTCGTTTCCACGACTGGAAAAATCCTTTTATTTTCTTTTCCAACCCGACGAATCACACTCTCACACATTTTAGATCCAAAATTCCTTACGAATTATTTTTTTTCGAATTTTATTCTTTTTTTTATAGTTTTATTATAATGTGATTTATATTATAGTTAGTTATAATTAATTTTTAAAACTAATTTAACGCAGTGGAAGTTTATTTTAATTTAAAAGGAAATTTCCTGAGCTCGCAGGAACGTTTCCGAAAGCGGACTGCGGACCCGAGAGCGAAGAAAGAAGCGGAAAAGGCGACGTGGTGGGGTTGCCAGGAATGAGCCCGAGAGAAACGGAGACAGATGTGCTCTGGCCGTTTCCGAGGGGTTGCTCGCGCGCCTCGTCGCGATACATCGACTAGGGTGAAACTTCAATACGGGGCCCGGTGCGTGACTCTCTCCCTTCCATTTTTTTCTCCCCCCTCTCTCGATCTCTCTTGATCCAAATGAAACCGTTCCATGCTTCTGGATCGTACGGTCGACTCGACTCGAGTTCCTTGCCGAAAATATATTTATTTCAAGGGATTTCGTTACTAAAAATTAAAATTGTAAGAATTTTATGAAATTTTGACAGAAGGTTTTTCTAAGAAAAATTTTGGAGTATTATTTTTTTCACAATTTTCGTCGTCATATTTAGAGGGTAATAGAAGAAGAAAAATATGATTTTTAGACGCATGTACATGTCGTATATAGGAATGGATTTTGTTAGTTAATTAATTGAGAACGATGTGGATAAAAAATTTGACAAAATTAATTTTTAGTTATTTGAGGTATAAGAACATTTTCGGCAATTTTCATCAAAGTCTTATGGTTTTTTAATTCCTATGCTCCTATGCGTTTGGAATGTGATATGGGAACCCCTTTAAGGAATTTCTAAAATTGATTCAAAATTAAAACGATAAGAATTTTTTGAAATTTTGACAAAACGTTCTTTTACGAAAAATTCGAGAATATTATTTTTTTTCATTATAATTTTACAATTTCTTATCTTGAATTAATGAAATCATTTTAATTTACAATTTTATCTTGAATAAATTAAATCAATAATGTAATTAATTTAAAATAAAATTATAAAATTATGATGAAAAAAATAATACTCTCGGATGATTGAATCAATTGAATGAATGTTGCATATAAAACAATATTGCAAAGTACGATTAAACCTGATAAATTGTGATACAGTGATCCAAAATAGTCTTCAATGAAATTAAACACAAAATTAAATTTTTATAATATCTTTGAAACTTGTAATGATATCAATTCCACTTGGGAAACTTGGACAAAAATTAACCTTATAAATCTAATGGAAATTGACTTTGTCTTTCCTATATCCACTCATATTACTCTATGGTTCAGATATTTTTGGCTCCTATGAAAAAAATGTTTCGAAATTCAATAGAAAATAGAATTTGCTAAAAATTTCGCATAATAAAAACAATAAAAAAAGACAAATTATTATTAACTACAGTTTGTTTCAAAAATTTTTGGCTCCTAATCAAATGAAAATAATTAAATGAAAATGACAAAAATTTAAAAAAACTGTTTAACGTTCTGCGTAATAGAAATATTGAAACCGTGATAACAATAATAGTAGGCATAATAATAAAAGGAACTCTGGTTGACGTGAGCGTAGAATTTCAAGTCCTGGGAGGCAGCTGCCTCGACCGTTGGGACGCGTGCCCCAAAATGCGAGTCACAGCTGCCCGCAACGCATAATTTCCCCCTCCTCGCAATGGCAAGAAAAAAAAAACAAGAAGACGATAAGGACGAACGAGTTTTCCCCGCATTTTTAAATGGACGAAATTCCGAAAGTGAAAGACGATAAAAAAAATGTTCATACAAAACATCGATAAATATTTATTACCCTTTGCTTTTTATCATGATTTTTGTTTTTTTCGTTCTGGACAAAATATTATCTGTTTTAAAACTAGATTTATCTTTCCTTAATTAATTTAATCCTAATTATCCGAAATTATCTTCTTGATTATCGATTATTAATTTACGTGGACATTTTCAATCAACGATTTTTTTTTCACAATAAGATTTTCGAACGAAGAACATTTTTCAACTATTTTATCACAAAAACGATAAAATCTTAAGCCTAGTTCTCTTCTCTCGTATTTATTTTAAATTTCAATCTTTGCGAAAGATTTGAGAGAAAACTTGAAAAAATATTAATTCAAAATTTTATTTTTATTTTTGAGTTCTACGACGGAAGATTGTTGCAATTCAATTTTATTGATTTATGAAAAAAGGGACATCAAGATTCAAAAGGAATTATTGTCCTTGGTCCTTTAATGTACACTACTTTTTTTCAATTATTATAATTATTTATTCGAAATGTAAAATTCTCTCCATCACTTTTTCTCATTCTTAATCAGTAACACGAAATTGATAGCTAAAAACGAATAGCAGCGCTAAAACGCGCTGCGAAAAAATGTTTACTTTGTACATCGAGTAATCGAGTTGAAATTCGTAAATGACGTTGAGAAAAAGAGTTCGTCATTTCGAATTATTTGGCACGATAGTGGCGAGAATTTCTTATCTCATTTTTTTTAAATAGCTGTCAAAGTGATAGTTCTCTGTTACGATTTCTCTACAGCTGTCAACGTGATAATTATTTGTTACAATTTCTAAATACTTGTTAAACTAACACTTTTTAGATAAGGAATTTGTTTTAAAGCTGATGTAAAAATGACATATTCATTTTCTAAAGTGGTCGCATCCCGATGGATATTGTTAGATAAAAATGTGAAATTATCAGTGACGTATCAGCTTGATAACACTTCGAAATTATTTTTCGAAATTTGGTCAATTGCTGAATCGATACGACCACTATGATTGAGCTCATTTAAATTTAAGGTAGTTCGATGACCTCGTGATTTTTTGTGCATCTAGCAACAAAACTTTTACTAAACAATTTACGAAAAATTATATTTTTATCCCCTCTAAAATTTTTAGTTCAAGATGTTTCATTTTTGATAGTAGAGAATAAACAATTATATTTTTACAAATCACATGTTACTAAAACGAGGTACAATATAATCATTAAATTCATCACATTAATTTTTTTTAATATTGCTTTTCAACAATGAAGAAATGTTCGCAAAATTTGCAAATGAATATTCTTAATTGAATTCTCCTACCAAGTTTACAATCTTGGATTGACATTGTCATCGAACTATCTTAAAGAGCTGTAAAAAGTCGAAAGTAACTCTAATTTGCACTCCTTCGACTCAAACGTTGACAGGACAGACAGCATCGTTGGTTCTTTGTTCTCCCTGCCAGAGAGATTCTCTCGATTCGTTTCGAATCGTAAGATTGGACGTTGGCGACGATGGTGGCGATTTTCCAGCCTCGTTTCCATTCTTTCCTTTATTTTGACAGCTTTCCACTCGATTCTGACAATTTTCGAGTCTCACAGTTTGGCAGTTGTCAATTCTGTCGTTCGAGTAATCGATCGAATTGGCTCCCTCGACGCTGCCGATTTGATCAATATTCTCGCCGGATCCGTTTCGGTACGACAACGAGGTCAGTGACAATGGAATTTCGAGAATGTGCTCGCTGGTCTTCGGACTGTAATATGCGAATCGCGATTGCTGGGCGATCCCTTCGTACTGCGCGTCCGGAGCCAAAAATGGACCTCGCGTCGAACCTCTGGACAAATCTTCCATCGAGCTTTTACTCGCAGACAAATTTTCCGAATTTTCGGAATTCAAGGGCAACGGCAAAGGCTGTCGAGAACGCTTTGATGATTGACGCTGCTTGCCCAAACGACTCGATCCGTAATCTAGCAAATTTTCGCCTTGCTCCATTTGACCTTGATATAGAAGAAAATATAATTTTTATTAATTTTTTGAATTTTTACTAAATTAGTTACTAAAATTTTTACTAAATTATTTACTAAATCATTTACTAAAATTTTTACTAAATCATTTACTAAAATTTTTACTAAATCATTTACTAAATTACTTACTAAATTTTTACTAACATTTCTATTAAAACAATTTGTTGGAAGGTTTATTGTTTTACGATTTTATTATGTGTAATGGCCAACCTGTCTGGTGTTGTTCCTTGTCGAGAGCCATGTCGTAAAAGCTGCTCTCAGGTCCACAACAGGAGGAAACATCGCCGAAATACAACTCGCTTTCAGATTGCTTCGCCATCGAGATATTTCCAGTTTCTTGCTGGAAGGCTCCGTTCTCGACGCCTCTGAGAGCTTTTCTCGTTCTTCTGCCCTTCGTTCCCTCCTCATCGATCCGGGAATTATGATGACGATGCAGACTCCCGAGATCCGCATCTGTACTGCTTGATAAAACTTCTTCGCTGTTTTCGTAATTGTCCGAAGGTCGAACCGTTGGCACACGCTGTTGTCTGTAATCTTCATTAAGATACGATTTTTAATATACTTGCAACAACGCAAATTAGTAATTTAATTATACAATTTAATTGAGATAGTAAATTTTATTACAATTAGAAATTAATTAAGCAAAAGTGGTAATTCTCGAAATGTACCTTCGCATGGTCCAGCCTCGAAATTATCTCCATTTCTCTTCGAAATGGGAAGCCTGGTCAGTGGTCCATTGACAGGAGTCCCGGTACTTGAATTTCCAGTGTGTGTCCTAATTTGACTGGAATTTTGATTTTGGGGCCTTCTGGCCGGACTGTTTGGATCGCTGTACGGGGGCGGCGGTCCCCAGAGCGCTGGGACTGGTGAAGTTTCTAAAAGACTGTACGAGGCCACAGAAGTTGAACAGCCCGAATAAGTCGCTCCGTTTCCAGAAAATGGCACATTCACGCCGAAATTGGTTCCGGGGCCTGAAAAACATAAATAAAATTTTTCTTGAGTGAAATTAGCCAAATAATATTCTTTTTAAAAAATCGAAGTTGAGTTCAGATTCAGTCATCGACGTATAATGTGTATGAACCGATATATTAATAAAATTAATTACCTCCAGTCCCGGAAAAATTATTTCCAGATGGCGTGAAGGGTGAATTTCCTCCCAAATTTCTCGAATTTTCCCAATTGGGCCCTAAATTTCCATTTCCCCCAGGATGATTTCCCGAGTTTCCCGGCCAATTCGCAGAAGTTCCAGGAGCAAGGACGCTGTACGGAGTTCCAGGACTCTGCGAATCTTCTCCGAGAACGCTGTATGGGCCTTGTATGTTGTCTGACGTCTCGTTGCCGGATCTGATGGCAGCACGAGTCCCATGGAAGCCGTAATTCGAATCCGGAGTCGGTGCCGGTCCTCTGGAGCGTGTCCAGGGCAGTCTCCAACGTCTGAACGGCAAATCCGGATTGGGAGTGTAAAGATTTCCTGGATTTTGGGCCCACCAGGGACTCGGGCCCGCGCAGTCGTTGCAGCAGCCGCAGGATCCCGAATTACCGGGTACGGTCATCCCACCCTGGCCGTACAACGAACGACACCGGAGCTGCAGTTGTTCCCAGTACATTTTCTTCTTTTCGTGACTGAGGAGCTGATAGAGCAACATGCACGAAAATATACATGCAAGGATTCCCGCTACGGACACTCCAAATAGGGCCCGTAAACAATCGTAAAGGGTTCCGTGTACGGCCTCGCAATGAGGAGTTTCCTCGAAGAGGACACCGGGATCTGGTAATACACGACCTTGCGTAGAACCGTAACACGTGCAAGATCTGTAACGATAAATTAATTAATTTATATTTAGATAGATGTGTTTTCCCATTCAATTATTTTAATTTGGATAGATTTCCTTTGAATTTATTTATTTGGGTTTAGATAGAATTGTTTCCTCATTAATTTGCTTAAATAAAGGTAGAATTATTTCCTCGTTTATTTATTTAAATCTAGATCAATCTATTTCTCTAAATGTAGAGAAATTTGTCTCTTTAACTATTATTTAGATTTCAATGATCTAATTTTCTCGATGCATGACAGTCGTTTTATAAATATGTACAATAAAATTTAATTTTAAAAGTAAGGTCAAAATATTTTAATAAGAAAATTATAATTAATTCAAATATAAAATAAAAACAAATTGATTATAGCAAATCTATATGAAGTTTTTGTGACTTTAAAAAAATTAAAGTAAAACTAAATAGTATTAGACATTAACAATATATGAAAAAAATTTTGACCATGTGTAATGATTTTTTTCATTTCTTATTGCTGTTAGTCATTGTTATATCACATGATAAAAAAAATCTACCAAGGCTTTTCCATTTTTATAAAAATATATCATCAACGCCCATATTTACTCCAAATCGCGATTTTATCAATACATATGTGAACTTGAAATGAAAACACGCGCGTCATCACTCCAATTACCTCGCGATCTCCGTATAAATGCATTCCCGTAGACCTTGCAGCCTGGACATGTGAACAACTGTCGTCGTAACGGTAACCAAGACGCAGACGAGGGCACAAACGACTCCGACTGATCCACACATTTTCATCTGCAAACAGAATAAAAAAAATTTATATTTCAATCTGTTCACGATTACTCTAACATGCACCTGCCATCGTCATTAACTCATTACTGTATTATATTTATTAAAATTTTTATTAATTGATTTATGTTCATCAAAATGAACGTTCAATTATTTTTGTTTATATGACTTGTACATTTAAATATTAATAAAAAATAATAAAATTAAAATTAATAACATTAATTATGATAATAAATATAATTGAAGGCTTATGTTTATTTGAATCATATGAGAGAAAAATTTCTTACCAAAAAACCATAACGATGTTTTCTTCTAGCAAGAAGAATTGTGAACAGTCCCATGAGAATTAACTGGAAAAAAAATACGGTGTAATTGTTTGTTAAAACGGATTTAGTTATAATTATCGTTTTTTTGGGTTCTCATCATTACAGCAGGTTGGAACATTGCGCAAATAGTTACCATCGTTCCTGGTATGTAGGAGGGTACGGTCTCGAAGAGCGCGAGACTCGCCGTGTGAGCGGAAAGTACCGCGTGCACAGCCAGGAAGAGGCTACCGACCGCGGCGCTCAGCCCACCGCAGAGGCAACACAGGATTACGTATTTTTTGCAGCAACCCGCATCGTCAGCACCATTTGGACCTGGACAAAAAAAAAGAATTTCATTTAGAAAAAAGAAAATCAGAAATAATCAGAAATGTAAAAAAATAAGTCGATAAATAATATTTTAAATTACGAATTATTATAAGTTAACGAACAAATTAATTCTAATTTTTTTAAATTTACGTTATATTTATCTAATTGTAAGTTTCATTAAAATAAGATAAATCTCAGTAAAAAATAATATATAAAAAATAAGGGATGTGAAAAAGTAACATGCAACATACAAATAAATAAATTCCTTAATTAATAGATTTAACTTATTATTTAGATCAAATCTAAGAAACAAATATAATAAAAAAAAGAAACATGACAATTCAACAATATTAAATAATACAGACAATATCAAATAACTAATACTAGTGATCATGTAAATAAAAAAATTTAATTAATTAATTAATAGATGCATTAATTAATTTAAATTTCTGTGTGTTATATTTTATTAATAATGTGGCCTTGATGGAATTCGATTGGTCAACGATATTGAAAAAAAAAATTTTTTCCTCATCGTTACTAATAATAGAAAAAACAATAAGGGGAGAAGCGAACTAGGGAGGGTTGTCTCCCGTATTCTCATTTTGTTTAACGGGCATCGTACCGTAAGGATGGGACGGCGGACATCGATACGGGGCCAAATGAGCATGGCTCATCGGCTGGGTCAAGTGCGAGTGCGTACCGACGAAGGGATAACCACCCATCGTCGCCATCTCACCACCGAACTGACAACGAACGATTTGCAACACTGGGTAACCATCCATTATTTATTTATTTATTTATTTATTTATTTTTATTAATTTTGCTGAAGTTTTATTATGATTGTTTATTCTTTTTATTATCAATCATTAATTGAATTTGTTTTTCATTTCAATTATTATTATTATTGTTCATAATTTCGCTAATTTTCAGTACAAAAATATTCTTTACACCTTTTTTCACTCAGTAAATTGTTTATTTGGTTTCTTTCACTGAAAAATATTTACTTGTTCATTTTTTGTTCACTTGTCAATATTTCGAACTCAAAATTCGTCTTGTCTGCACTCGATAATTATTTAATGTTTGAAATTTTTTGTTTTTCATTTGAGTTAACTTTTTTAGGATTTTTCAGTTGATTTTTGAGTATCGAGCTTTTTTCCGAACCGTTCTGAACGCTCTCCAAGATCCTTTTGGCCAATAACTGTCTCCAGAAGAATCGAGACCTGTCTCAGCATCCCTCGAGCCTTGGTCGATACGTTCCACGATTATCGCGCCTACGCCTCGGTGCGGATTTTCCTCGAACTTTTGGACAACGTCCGACAGTTTTCTCACCCCTTGTCGGTAATATTTCATCATTTGTTAGCCTTATTTATGCATTTTCTTGAAAAAATTTTTTATCAACATTTTAAATATTTTGTTTCATTTAAATACGAATTTGATTTTATTCAATTAATTTAAAATACTTTGTTTTGTTTAGAAAAAAAATTAAATTTTGTTTTTCATTTGGATTTCCTTCGTCTTCGTTTTCTTTAAATTTTAGAATAACGTTTGATTTTTTTTAGTGACTCGTCGTTGATTTTTAATTAATTCTTTCAATTTAATTATGCATTTATCTATGAATATTTTAAACAATATTCAAATTTTTCGAATATTTTTTAACATAGTTCGAATAATTCGAGAAAATATTATTTGTCTCAAAATAAAAAAGTTTGAAGTTTTAACTTTTAAAGTTTCTTTAAACTTTTTTTGGTTTATTTGCATATTTTAAAATAAATATTTCCCTTATTTATGAATGTATTTATTAAACGTTCGAGTTTCTCAAATTCTTTTTTATCATCATGTGGATTTAATCATTATGAATTTGTATAAATTTTATTCCAAAAACATATTGCTTCGGACAGAAAAAAAAATAGATTGAATTCGTGTTTTTCCTTTCCTACATTTTTCTTTTCCTTCAATTCCCCTCAAGAGCTGAGCTTGCAAAAAACCTTACACGGTTCTTAATTAAGTTCGAAAATCGAGGTGAAAAGCTATAACTGTTTGATTCACGTTTCAGTAGAAAGTTAATTCTGGGCTAAAATAAAAAGTAATTATCATCGAAATATCACAATGCAATTGCATGGGTTCAAAATTTTTTCTTTTACTAGTCCTGTGTTCTAACAATATCGTAATTAATGAAAAAAATGAATACATAAATACGCAATCTCGTAAAATTAAATTTTTTGAACAATATCCTTAAAAAATCCACGCTTAAAAGTGATTTAGTAATCTAGTAATAAATTTTTATATATAAAATTCCACTCTAAATCTAAAATCTATAAAATTTTCTGTGTGTATTTATAGAATCGCCGTGATGGTTTATATCTATAATTTTACCCCATAGGTGCACTATTGTCGAAATGAAAAACAAAATTATTTTCAGATGACATTTTTTTTGAATATTTCATATTTTTTTGTAATTTTGATATAAAAAGATATATAATTCTAAATTAAAACAGCTTTTTCGATTAATTTTTTTTAATGGCAAGTTGAAATCTGCTGGATCAGCTAGCAACTAATAATAAAGAATAAATAATAAACAAATGAGAAATCTCACCGAGATTGTAGGCAGCGATTGGAGACGTTTCGAATGTTCTATTCGGTCTTGGAGGTGGTCTCGGAGGTAGTGCTGGAGGTTGATGACTACCGATGGCCTCGATCTCGTCCGAATTCTCTTCGTTACCAGCAATTTGTTTCCTTCCACCTGAAATTTCATTCTGCGACCTCTGGCTCTCCTGATGCTGTTGGCCCATCAGATGTTGGTGTGGATGATGATAATGATGATGTCGATAATTCTGTTGCTGATTGTGCGACTGTTGGACTCGCTGCTGCGATATTTTGTGCATTTTGTTGTTGTGATGATGATGATGCTGATGTGCTTGATCTCGTTCGAATTGTGACAGCATTTGGGCCTGTTCTTGAATCTGATGACACTGGCATTTTCCTTTCTCTATCCTATTGCCAGGTACCTAAAAAAATGAAATTTTTAGTATTTTGATTGTATTATGCATTATAAAATATTAGTTTAGTTAGTTTTTATTTAAAATGTAAATATACTTTTATCATTTAGGTATGTGTGGTATAGTCCCTGACAAAAGTCATGAATTTTCCATAATGAATTGTTAAAATTTAGGATTTATGTTTCTATTAGAAAGTTAAAATTCTTTTATTATGTTATTGCGAAGGATACCCAATAGTTACCTAACGTTTTATCAACAATTTTCATACTATTTATTGTTTAAACAATTACAAACAAAAATTTCAGACAACAATATTAAAAGAATTTAGTTTTTATTTAAAATGTAAATATACTTTTATCATTTAGGTATGGGTGGTACAATCCTTGACAAAAGTGATGACTTTTCCATGTGATGAATTGTTAAGATTTAGGATTTGTTTTTATATTAGAAAGTTGAATTTTTTTATCATGTTATTGAGAAGGATACGCAATAGTTATCTAACGTTTTATTAACAATTTTCGTATTATTTATTGTTTAAACAATTAAAAAACAAACATTTGAGACAACAATTTGAGCGAAAGTTTTGACCAAATCCTAAGAAAATAAAAAATGAGTGTGTGATAAAAGGTTTATGCGTAAAAGACATTGTATTTAGGAGATGAAAACATCATATTACTGTTAAAATTGTATGCCATTTTGTATGAAACAAGAATTGCCTATATTGGGGTAATAAAGACATCAGTACGTTTAAATCAATGCAATTGATTTAATCAATGCAATTATTTTTGATCATATATATAGAAAGCTTTATTTTTTTTCAGAAAACGTTAAAATTCTGAAAAATATAATGGAATCTTGCAAAAAAGTCGATTATTCATTTTTCACGTACAAAATGCAGTTTAAAAATTATAAATCAGGAATTTTCAATTTTTTTCGAAATTGCGCGACGTGATGTGATGCGATGATAAATCCTGTATTGGATTCTGGAGTTGAAAACAAAAGAAAATTAACGAATGAAAATTGATTTTTATTTGTTTCGTTTCGTTTCTTTGTTAATTGTCAATTCATAATCAACCATAACTCCTTCATTTTTTTGGTTGTACTTTTTGATAAAGAAATTTATGAAAGAATCGTCAAGTGGCATATGAAAAAGTTCGAACCTCAGAGTCGTCGAAGCTCCCTTTCGTGTTGGCATTTTGTCTGGGAATAATGTGCTCGGGGTTGCGAAGGAATCGAGGAGCGTACTCGATCTCCTGATGATCAATTCGTCGCGTCTCATCTCCATTGTTTTCCTCCAGACCGCGTCCTGATCGTAGATTGTTACGGTTCAGGGCGATAATTGGCAATTGACGACGAATCGCGTCCTGACAACTCGAGAATGAATTTTCATCGTTCGCTTTTCGATTATGACGAATATCCATTTTTTCCTCCGAATTTTTATCATAATTCTCCCCGTAATTGTTCTCGAAACTTTTTTCAAAACGCGACAAGCTCTCGCCCATTTTTTGCTCCGGATCTAATTTTTGACAGCGAATTTTTTGATCGAGAATTTTTTGGTCGATGAGCTTTTGCTCCACGATTTTTCCATCACCGAAATTTTCGTCGATCTTTTCGAATCGAGAAAAATCCTCGCTCTGCGATCTGCTGTTTATTTCTAATTTTTGACAGGTACGTAATTTTTGATCGAGATTTTTTTGACAGTGAAATTCGTCGCTGTCCTGCGACTCCATTTGAAAATTTTCTACTCGATAATTGTCCGATTGGAAACTCTGCGACTGAAAATTGTCCACGCGAAAATGTTCAACGTTAAAATTGTCCGTCTGATAATGCTTCGATTGAAAGTTTTCATGCTCGGAATTATCGATTTTCGACGAATTGTTCGAATTACTGATCGACGAGTTTTGCTCCTCGAGATCGGAAGCTTCGAGACGCTCGAGATCGTTTTTCGTCTCCTGCTCGCTTGGATTTACACAGCGGCAGGATCGCTCGGTGAAGACGAAATCCTCTCGCTGCGATCCGAGCGACGCTCCTCCTTCCTCTTGCGACATTTCTATCATTTTTATTCTCTCTTTTATCAATTCCGAGCCATCGAGAATCTCCCCAAAGGTCACATGACCACTTTTTATTTAAAAAAATTTTTATCACAGTCACTGATTATCAAATTTCAAATTTTTTTCAATACAATATTTTTTTATTCTCAAATATTTTTCCAATTTCCGTCACGTTGAACTTCACACTAACGATTCACAAAAAAATTCGATCAGCATTTTCGATTTTTTCGAAACAAAATCAAAATTTTTTTTGCTCAAAAAAAATTATTTATTTATTTTATTATTATTATCATTCACTGGTTTTTATAATTTATAATTGTACAATATTTAAGTACGGAGCTGTGCGCGTGAACTCGGATATCTGCGGAGAACTGCCGGCGGTTCAGCTGTGGAATGCGCGTCTGGTTTCCCCCCGCGTTTGCCTCTCGTATGAGTCCCACGATCGGAGCCGGTCGTGGGACCGTTCGAGCCAGCCAGGCAAAAATCCCTTAGGGTGGGGATGAGAGCGGAGAAAACGGTGATCAAAAGAGCGGCTTCGAAACCACCTCCTCATGGATCCGGAGGATCACAACGGCGATGCATCAACAAAGTGGACAAAAGAGTGAGAACACAAAGGGAGATATGTACAAAAAGGAGGGCGAGAGGACCCAAAATTGGGGAAAATTTATTTTTTTTTTCGCCTGACTTTTTTTTCCCTTTTCTACATGCACGTATACATCAACACCCGCTGCACAGTTTTCTACCTGCTGTTTTTCTACCTGCTGGAAAAAGTGATCCTCCCCAGCTTCCTCTTCTTTATTCATCTCACCAAAATTTACGATAATTTTGCTCCCGAAAGATTTTTCGTCCTCGATTTTCGTGTTTTCGCTTCTGCGGTTTTTCATCGGTCGTTTCCTCGTTTTTGTTTCTTTCTTTCTTCTTCTGATATAACTTTCTAACCCAAAAACTTACGTCATTCGTCTGTTTTTGAAAAGTCACATTTTTTGAATCGATGCTGTGACGTCTCAAGTTACAAGTGGGAACGATAAGAATACGAGCGTTGAACGGACATTAGTGCAGTGTGTGAATGTTTCCTTCTTAGAAATGTAATGAAAAGATTAGTTCCGAAGAGCCTTAACATGTGGACCCAATGCTGTAAATCTTGAGAAATGTTGATATTCAGAGTATAAGCTGGAGAGGAGTATTTCCTAGTTAGAAAATAAAGAGATCTAGGATTTTTTATATGCTCTTTGATTGAATTAAACAAAATTAATATAGGAAGTGGAAGCAAAGGGCCCTATGCTATAGATCTTGAGAAATATCGATATACACCAGAATATTAGCTGGAGAGGAATATTTTCTAGTTAGCAAATAAAGAGATTTAGGATTTTTTATATGCTGTTTGGTTGAATTAAACAAAATTATTAATATAGGAAATGGAAGCAAAGGGCCCAATGCTATAGATCTTGAGAAATATCGATATACACCAGAATATTAGCTGGAGAGGAATATTTTCTAGTTAGTAAATAAAGAGATCTATGATATTTTATATGCTGTTTGGTTGAATTAAACAAAATTATTAATATAGGCAATGGAAGCAAAGGGCCCAATGCTATAGATTTTGAGAAATATTTTGATATACACCGGAATATTAGCTGGAGAGGAATATTTTCTAGTTAGTAAATAAAAAGATCTATGATTTATATATGCTGTTTGGTTGAATTAAACAAAAATATTAATATAGGAAATGGAAGCAAAGGGCCCAATGCTATAGATTTTGAGAAATATTTTGATATACACCGGAATATTAGCTGGAGAGGAATATTTTTTAGTATACTACTAAAAGTCTAGACTTTTTTATATGCATGCTCTTCGATTGAGTTGAACAAAATTACTAATATAGGAAGTAGAAGGAAAGGGCCCAACGCTATAGATCTTTAGAAATATTGAGCTGACTCAATTCAATCTCATTTTAATGCCAAATTATGAAATTTATAATCATCTATAAAAGAAATAGTGGAAAAAGTTCTTAATAGATTATCGGAAATTTACAAAAGGACCATCAAAAAATTTATTGAAATTTGGACAAAACCACGTCTGCAAGGTCAGCTATAGATGTAAAATAAAATAAAATAATTTCGATATCAGGTATTTAAGTGAAGTTCAATTTCATAATTACTGTGAGGATGTGAAACGTACGAGCCTCTAAAAAATCCACTAGTCAATAATAAATAATAATAAAAATAATATTTGTCCAAGGCTGTTCGGGCCTTGCTTATCAGTTGAAACTGACTTTACGTTTCTTTAAGAAAGTTATAAATAGGATTTATTATAACTTATAGGATAATTTGTACGTTTATTATTTTTACATATGTGTTCAAAATATTTTGCGCATTTCCTCGGAAATATGTAAGAGCTGCCATCCATCGGACGTTGCTGTTTGCACACACGTTTTGGAAGACATTCTATTCATATGAAAGTAATAAAATTTCAAATATATTCAAAGTACGCTATGTCTATCTTCTTGATAAACTTTAAGTTACCTGAAAAAAATTAAAAATTGAATTTTTTATATCTATTTAAAAACAGAATACATTTTTTTATAAATTTTTCAAAAAATTACATTAAACAGTGATATAACTTCAAATGTCACTTTATCAAATGCGTAACTATGATAATGAATGATTTCAAAAAATTTCGAGTTAGAATGTACGTAAAATCACTCCGGGGAATATAATATATATCTATATTTTATTATATCCCCCGGACTGAACATTCGAAAATTCTTAGAGAGGAATCTCAGATCTTGGTAGTCGGCAAGGAAGGAGACGATTCCCGGCAACCCCAACTTTGGGTCGAATCACGAGAGATTGCTCTGCGAGCGTATGGTTCGAATTCAAGAAAATTCGAAAAAAATTATAATAATAAAATCGATAGTTTAAAAAACATATAATCACAAATATAATATATTTATTAATCAACAGTCTTGGACCCTTGGGCGATGTTGAATTCAGGCGGTCCCGCAAGTTAAGCGATATTGGGCACGACCAGTACTTGGATGGGTGACCGCTTAGATAAATGGGGGATCGGTTTTTTTCTGGGTTTTTTAAGGTTAGATAATTTCGAAAAAACCAGAAAAAACATTACAAATGGTTCGATACGGGTTTTCCGCAGTTTTCCGGTGTCCACGTGCGAATGCAATACAGAGTTAGCGTAAGTCGATTGCGGACGCATTGGGGGGAAATTAAGGGAAAAAGAGAGGGAGCAAAGAAAAAAATAATATAAAAATATGGAATTGTGATCTGCGAAAATCGAAAAGGCAATACAGTTGAAGATAACTAAACCCACCTAGTAAGATTAATAACTAAGAAATTGTATAATAAAAAGAAAAAATAACAATAACGATGACATTCGCAATAATAATGATAAATATAAATAGGAGACAATCGCTAAAATTGTGAGTTCTGTTCACAGAGATTGCTATCCGGGCCATTAGCCAAGGTAGCAATTCGTCAAATCGGGACAAATGTAGTATCAATAACGCGCCACAGATGCTGCCAACGTACCATGCGTTTCTAGTCCAAATATGATATATTTCAATCTTGGAAAAAAATTACCACGCGCGTTTCTTGTTCCGAATAAAAAATGTCAAAAATTATTTTTATCTTAACAAAGATACTTAAATGGAAAATTTAATTTCTGTCTAAAAATTGTTCACACAGACCAAATATTAAAATATTAATTTTTTCTAAAATATTTTTTAAATTCATTTTTTTTAACTTGGAAAGTTAATGACAGTAATAATTTTGATTTTTTAATAATATTTTCTTGTTCTCCATGATTGGTTATATTTTTTGTTCGTAAAAGAAAAAAAACTTGGCATCCACTTTTTCTTTCGCTGTCAACGACCGACTTCTCGACGAAAAAAAAACTCCGTGGGAGAGGAGCGGAAAAAATCGTACGAGAGATTATTTACGGAAAAGTTACGTACGCTGGAAATTGAGCGGCGAAATTGGCGGAGTCAAAGTCGATTATGTCGGAGAGACGCTTCGCTTGTCCTCGGCACGATTTATCACGAGATCAGCCAGTTGGTCCGAGCACTCGTATATATCGAAGTGCTGCGATATTTCCTTGCCGATTTTACCCTCGAGAACTCCCTCTAAGATATATTTTTATATTACCTTTATCATTTTTAATTCTAATTTAACGAATCACAATATTTCTTCATTTTTTTATAATAAAATTTTATTTCACTTCAGAAAAATCTCTCTCGATTCATATTGGGGATCAGACTTTTTAATTTTCAATTGAATAATCATAAGTTCGATATTCATTACACATTTATTATTTGTTCATTTTTTAAAATATTTTTTTTTCTGGTTTTTGCGAAAAATTTTATAAAAAAGCTAAAATTAGATTTCAAACCTTTTCAGTGATATTTCGACTGATTTAATTTCATTACACATGATTCATATAGGATTTTCGAAAATAATATATGTTCTGAGATTGACTAAAAATATTTCAAGAGAAAAAATTTTTAAAAAGAATTATTTGGTAAATAAAATAATGTATAATCTCTAATGAGCTATTGAGGTTTGACTTTAGCTCAGCTCGGCGTTTACTTTCCAAGCGAAATAATAGTTAAGCAAACTTCTGAACGTTAAATTTCAAGTTTTTCTTCGATCACGAGACTTTTCTCTGACTTCGGTGGGCACGTTTCCAAAGCTTTGCGCATTGTTTGTACACTTTTTTCCTCCCTTTCTCATCCTCCTCGCCCCTCGACGTTTTTTATACGAAGAAAAAGGGTCATCGATAGGCTGACTTTTCTTTCCAGACTTTTCAGCGACGATCGGGACGTCTCGAAGAAAAGACTGGCAAGAAAGAGAAGGAAACGAGGATGAGGAAGGCCCCGGGACACGAATCCTAGGCCTTTTTCCCTTTTCCTTCTTCTTCTTCTTCTGTTCCATCTTCCCTCTTTCTTCCTCCCCCATTGCTCATTCAGCCAGGCTTACACCCTCGTACCTACCCCGTTAATGGCACCCTCGGGCCATCCCCGGAGAAGCCTCCGCTATTTATTATTTAGCGACGATGCGAAATTCCAACTCGGACCCCCAACTCCCCGCACTCACTTTTACTAGACGAGAAAAAAAGAGACTTCGATCTTAGCCAACGAAATTTATCAAAAATATTTTCTCTACATTCGTTCACTCATCAATTTACTAAAATCACTCGTCAATTTGAAAAAATAAATAAAAAAAAAAAATTTCAAAAATTATTGTATAATAATACAATATCCTATAATAAATAATAACAATAATATTATGTAATAAAAAATTATAAAATAAAAAAAAATTGAATTTTTAGGCTGTTTTTGTATTGATTAAAAAATGGGATTTAGCGAAAATTTGTCGATCTTTGGAGACTTTTCGACCTGATTACAAAACGGCTAAATTTCGACTGGAAGACATTCGCCATCTCTGGTGGGGCTTTTCTGTCTCGTACCGGGGAGAAAGACGTATCGTGGACATGTCGATAGCAGGCTGGTCATATTCGCTATATCCCATAACAGTTCGGATGCGAGGAGAGATTGAGAGAGAAGGAAATAAACGTATGGCCATGCACACTGGTATCCTGGGCATATAGCACGCATCCCCATTCGACCGCTAAATGCTCGCCCATCCACCGGAATAATATCCACTATGGGAGCGAGGAGAAAGTCAGAGAGAGACGGTAAATCGGCTCCGGAGATACAGAAACGTCCCCCGATCGAATTTAACCCCTCCGAGCCCCCCCTCCACCCCCTATATGTATATCCATAGCCATCGACTCGCCTCCATCAATAATCCTCAATTATTGATACCGCAGCACTTGTACCAGACTCGATCCACTCTCGTTTTACGTTGCTCTTATATCCATTTTCACGCTTTATATTATTTCATTTTCAATGAAAATGTAGATATTTTTATTCATTGGGGATGCTGCGTTCTATCAAAAGTTGGGTCGATTCGTTAGTTTTGGATTGATTAGCTGAATTGAGAATGTGCCAGGACGAATATTTGAATGAATTTCTTTGATTTTAAGATTCAAATTGATAATTGAGATTGAGGTTCGAAAATTGTTATAAAAATTAATTGGTTTTATCGAATTAAATTTTATTATAAAAATTCATTTATTGTAAAAAATCGAATTATTATAAAGATTAATTCAGTGTATAAGATCAAATCATTATGAGAATTGATTTTTTTCTATTTTATTGAAGTCAAGAGAATAAAAATTCAGTAGATTCGTTAGTTTTGAGTCGACTAGTTGAGTAGAATGTGTCGAAATGAATACAATTGAATGTGTTGTCTTTTGGAATGAAAATTCATAATCCAAGATTGGGGTCCGAAATTTTGAAAAATAATTATGTAATTTATCCTAAAAATGTAAAATTGTTTAAGATAGTTGTCGCGGTACAGTCACATTAAAAGTTTTTTTCTTAGTGTATCTCCGTAACAAGCGGTTTTTGGGCTTATGTATATAAAGAAAAGTTGTTGCGTATTGATTCAAGAATCACATACTCGAAATTCAAGGTCATATTACATGACATTGAACTATTACAATCGTAAAAAAATCATAAAAAAGAAAATAGATTCTTTTGAAAAACTAATGGAAACTTCTTTGTAGTACCAAAAAGAGTTATGCAAAATTTCAAGATGGTCCACCATTTAGATTTCAAGATATTTAGGATTCAAAATCACAATATTTAACATGTGCTCTTATGGGATAGAACTGAAAATTGTGATTTTTAACAATAAATATCTCAATATCTACGTGGTCAAAGTTTTGAAATTTAGTACACGTATGCAGGTCGTATTAAACAAGACTTGTGCAAATTTGCCAGAAATTCTGACACAATTACTTTTGCACGACAACTACCTTAAGGAGTTATGATCTGAAGTATAAAAATGGATTTTAACTATATGGAATTTTTTTCGGAGTAAAGAACATATCATTTTAGTTCCTCAATGTCGAAGTTTAATATTGCATTGCTGACTGAATAAGTAGAAATCTTTACCAAACTTTCATCGAATAAAGAAAAAATTTATCCATATTAAATTTTTCGACAATATAAAATATTTTACGAATTCCTTTCAATATAAGGGTTGATTTTTAACTCTTTATTAAAAATTTAAACTATCAAATTTTTTTGGAACACTCTGACTAAATGTTTACTCACCTAATTGATTTTCCTTATAATTCATAAATAAACAATAAATACAGAACTTATAAATAAATTCAAAATTTATTAAATTATTATTCAAAAAATGATAAAATTATTATTTTTACTTAATTTCGAGTTATAAAATTTTTCTAAAGTCGTTGCAGATACTGAAGAGATAACGTTGACGTTTTTCGACTCGCCTGAAGATTAATCAGCTATTTCTTACCGATTTTTCGGACACCCAGTGTAGATTGGTCTCTGGTATGCGAGCATTTCGAGGCTGTGAGGACAATCGTCAGCGAGCAAGCGAGAGAGAGAGAGAGAACGATCGCGATACGCGAAAATGCCATCTGTCATTGGAACGCGTTTGCCGAGGATCGGACAACGACAGCGTGCGACGATTTTCCATCTTCCTCTCACTCGCTCTCGATTCGATATTCGTCATACTTGAATGGCATTCTCGGATTTTGTCTCCTCTTTTTATCCCTCCATTTTTTTCATCCCTTCAGCGTGTTGCCCCTTCCAACGATTTTTCCCATTAACGCTCGCTACGTTAGGCATTCGGGAAAAAGCTCCGGACGAGTCCTACTTCCTGAACAAAAAGAGTTGGGAATGAGGAGGAAAAGAGAGAGAGAGTGCAAAAAGGCAGAGGATTAAAAAAAATGTCGAAAAAAATAGGACCGAGTCGAAAAAATTCCAAAATAGAATTGAGAAAGACAGAAAAGGGGTTGAAAAATTAAAAATATTTATTTATTATGCATTCAATAGCATCGGTTTCAAAAAGTTCTCACGAATGTACTAAAAAAATTACTGTACTGAATTGTTTATCATTCGAGTTAAAATTCGGATTTCGACTTTTTGAATTTTATTTTTAACAGTAAAATAATTTTATCAACAGAAGAAAAATTTGTAAATATAAAAAAATAAATAAAATTGATTTAATTTAAAATAAAAATTCAAAATCGACTTAGAAAAATTCAATTGAGGACTCGTCATTTTTTTTTAAATATTAAAAAATGAATGCACCAAAAATGACAGAGAGACGGGAAAAAAATAGTCCCGTATCGAGAAAAGAGCCGCTTCCCATAAACTCTGAATAAATTCTTTGAGAGGGTTCCGAGAGAGGGATAATAACATCTTGAGGGTGGGAATAAGGGAGGATCGGAGATCCTGCATAAACGAGCCTCCGATTTACTCCCTTTAATTGGTTCCGTTATATTCTCCGCGACAATGCCCTCCCCTCACATTTTCTCCACAAAGCCCAACTTTTTTCTCGCTTCCTTCCTCCCCTGCCTCCTCTTATTTTCCTTTTCGCATTTTACTTCCTGATAAACTTGACGCTATTTTTCAGCATAAAACTTCGTCTCTTTACATTTTTGTTTCAATGCTCCTTTTTTTTTATTCGTATTTTAAGAAAATGAAATATCTAAAAAAATCGTGTTGCATATTTTCGTCTCATATATTGAACAAATTCTGTGATTTTGATTTTCGATTTTTACATAAAATTCAAATTTTTATCAAAATTTATTGGTAATTCATACACCCGAGACTAATTTAATTTTATCTTGTATTTAATTTTATTTAAATTAATTTATAAATTTTTTTAGAATTTTTCAGAAATAACGAGTAAAATTCAATAAATAAAAATCAAAAACAATAAAAATTAAAGTAATGATAAAAATAAAAATGACTCAATATTATTAAAATAAATAAAATTTTTATTATTTCTCACATACATGACACCGAACAACTTGAGCTGAAATGAAAATAAAAAACGAAGTGCTTGCCTTGTTTCTGGCAATAGACATAAAAAAACAAATAAGAATCAATTTTATTATTTTGCGCTGTCAATTTCCTGCCACGGATAATCCAGAGAGCGTTTTCCAGGTCGATATTTCTCGTCATCCGTCCGAGTAAGTCTTTTTTTCCACGAGCAAAAAAATATTTCGCAATCGAGCTAATTTTTGCTCACTCGCCGAGAGATCAAGGAAGAAAAAATAACAAAAAAGAAAGATTCATTTTTAAAAATCCCTCGTTCGGGCACACGCTCGCTGGCATTTTAATAACCTAATGGCTCTTAGCCGGTACATTAAGCTCGCATTTCCAGCGCGTTATTACAATAAAGACTCTGTCCCCACATTTTTATTTATTTTCTCGTCCTGTATTTAATCCTTTTTTATTTCTTCTTTTCTCTCATTTAATTTTTCTTAATTCATTTGAAAATTTTATTTATTTATTATTTTACTCGTCCGTTGGTTTATTTATTTTTGATTTTATGTGTTTTTACTTTGTGTCAATATTTTTTTGCACTCCCTTATCAAAATCTTGTATTTTTTTTCTCCATTCTTAGCAGGCTCGCAGGTCTGGAGAGTTTCCAGAGTCTACGATACGGCCAATCGGTCAGGCCAAGCGAAGCGTTAGAATCGTGAAATCTGCTTTCTTCTATTCTCGATGAAAGAAACTTTTTCCTTGACTTTCCGTACTGGGAAGAAAAGAATATTTTTTTGTAAAAAAATATTGATAAGCTTGGGAAGAGAAAAAAAAATTAGACACCAAATTAAATTATTAAAATCGCATTAAAAGTTGATAAAAAGATTCTTTAATCAAGAAGGAAAATTTAAAAAAAATTTTTGAATTTATTAATTTTCTTTTTTAGCATTTTCAAGTTCTCGAAAAAATCAGTATAGAATGTATAAAGAATTTTCCGCAATCACGCTCAATCGTAAATTAAATTTCTTTCCAGGCGCCTGGCTGGACGTAACTTCGAGAGTCACAATTTGCATCTCTGTTTTTTCTTTTTTTAATTATTTTACTCGTCGAGTCTCCGAGCCTCGCGGGGAAATGAAAAAAACGTCCGATCGTAAACGTCTCAGAGTCACCGACTGAATTATCGTTCGCGCCATTTTTCGCATCGTAATAAGGGGAAAGGGCGCGTGCCAGTCGGACAGGCTATTAATTCTCGATTAACGAGGAATTGAAAAAAAAAATTTCTTTGATTTCTCAAATTTTTAGCAATTTTAAAATATTTTCATCGTTTAACGTTTTTTTAAATTATATTTTCGAATAAATAATACAATTTATTATTAATTTTTATTTTCAATAATATCGATACTTGATTAATATTTTAATCACAAAATAATCAATTAATCATAATTTTTTACAGATGCGAGTCCGAGAATGCAATTTTCCAAGAAATCATCAAAAAATGGATTTCTTCCCAGTTTTCACTTTCTTTGGGCCATTTTCCTCTTGACGATCAGAGTCCAGGCATCGAGTCACGATAATTCCGTAGCTCTTGGAGAGCTTGGATCACAAGCAGACGAAACAAGGGTGAGAAAAAAAAGACACAGCACCTCGTCCATCGAGAACGAATCATAAGGAACTATAATAATGATAATAATAATAAAAAGAAAAAAGAAATCATTAATAATAATAATGCAAAAAAAAACGATCGAGAAAATGAGAAAAATCAGCCTGAGGCTTTCCCTCTCGATCTTTTTCTTTCTCTTTTATCCTTTGGAAAGTGTTGTCGGAGGATGGAAAACCGTCTCTGATGTTATTTTCTGACAAGTCTCCTCGCTTGATTGATTATTCAGATTCATAACTATTATCATAATTATTTCTTACTGATAATAACACTTCTTTTAATATTATCTTTAAAATTATCTTATTCACCCCTAAAGTTTTTAATATAATTTGGTCAGATAAAAATATCAATTTTTCGTCAATATTTTTTGTTACAATTACAATGAAAATATAAAAGATTTTTATTTTTTTGACGAAGAAAACGTGACAATGATTTTAAATCAAATGAAGAATGGTTTAATTTGTGAAGTCAATATTTAATTTCAAAATTGACAATAATGAAAATATTTTTAAATTAATTAATATTAATATTTTTCTATTAATAAAAATAATAATATTTTTATAATTTTTCATCTAAAAAAATTTCCTTTCGTTCATCAATATTTGTTTGAAATTTTAATAGAAATACAGAAGTGAAAAATGAAAAGAGAGGAAGAATTTTATTTTCTCCATGAAGAAAATCTGAGATAATGTGTCCGGAATGTGAGAAAAAAATGGGAGTGAGGAAAACGGGGGTTGGGGGGGGTGTGGAAGGGTGGTTTTGCAGGGAGTGACAAGACAAGAAAGCAGAAAGGAGCCACGGGGAATGAGATGCAGATTGCCAGGGGCCACTTCACTCCTCTCGCCCCTGGGCTTGGGAGTGAATTTTTAATAACACCGGCATAATATACCTGAGGGCACTGTGGGCTGATAACCATTGTCTTCCGCACTGTTGAATTTCCTTCTACCAACCACGTGCGTTCAACTCGCGAGCTCAACGAGCACAAAGGGACGATTTTTCATTCCCCCCTATTAATTTCACTTTTTTTATCGCATAATTATTATTTTTATTTAATTTATAATAATTTATAATAATTATAATAATTTATAAATAATTTTATTTTTTATTCTTATTTCGCGTCGTGATTATTGTAGGGACGAAGGGAGTCTGGGGATTTCTCGAAGTCGAGAAAAAACAGTCCAGCCCTGAATCATTTTCTCGAGGACGTCCTCAAGGCTCAGGACGAGCTCAAGTGGATCGATCGTGCTGTTCACAATTCTGGAATTTCGGAAAACTCGGAGAACTTGTATTCAAAAAAGTAAACGGAATTTTTATAAAATATAAAATATTCATAAAAATATTTTTAAAGCAATTTTAAAAATAATCAAAAAAATGCAGACGAAGTCATCAAGCGACAAAATCACGATGGGAAGACTCGAAAAAAGTGGAAAATCGTAATTCCGAGGATGGAAAAACGAAACGGGATCTGGAGTCGTCGAATTCTGATCCATCGCTGGCCGCGTTGAAGAGAACGATTTTTGAGCTGAGCGAGAGTCTGCGACCGGGAGCCAACCTTCGCCAGTACTCGAATATCGACGGTAAACGAAAATTACTCTCGTCACAGAGCGTTAGATCCGGAATGGATGTTGCTATTCAGTATTACGATTATGAGGAGGAACAAGATCCTGTCGTACGGTTCAATAATCCAAGGGAACGTCAAGTTAAATGTACGTTCCGATTATCAGGAATTTTTTTACATCATTTTTGATTTTTATTATCACTTCATCGTGAAGTACAAATCGTCTAAAAATTTTCATATCAGTGTGAGATGGCACGAGGACCTGATCAGGTTTGCCCTATACATATTATTTTTTTTGTTTTTATTCATTTTTATTATACTTATTTTATTTTTATTGTAATATACAACATTATATTACCTATATTATATTATATTATATCATATATTATATTATCAATGAAATATTAGTTGGTTCAATTCAATATTTCATTGGATCTATTAAATATGGATGAATCAATTAAATATTTCATTGGAAATGGCCATCTTTTTTTTTAAGTGTATTATTTTATGAAATGTAATCTGTTGTATATCATGACCTTCAATAATAGTTTTGCTGATTTTTGGTATTATGCAAGTTTACGAGTTTAGGCCACCCATCGACGATCTCCGTTCTACGCACAAATCTAAATCACATATTTATTTGAGAGTGTATTTTACAATGAAATCTTACTTCCTTCTCGAGTAATAGCGATATTGAGCAAAACGATAAAAATAATTATAAAAATAAAGAATTAATAAATTATAGCAGCTCAATTGCCAATGACAACGAGCCAGGCACCTCCTCCTGCTGGTAATTTAATCAAGATTGATCAGAATGCCGAGGAGGAAAAAAAACAGGAGGAGCAATTGCAAAAAATGAAAGACAGCAAACCGAAGGAGGAATTTTTGGGCGAAGGTCAAATGCCGGTTCTCAGTGAAAAATCGACGAATCCTCCTTCTTCCGCTTACAACATCCTGAAACGAATTTCAGGAGCCCAGGATGTCGATTCATCAGATTACAGTCAGTGGTAAAAAAGGAAAATGAAAAAATTATAAATTTGAAAACCCGATTGGAAATTTTGATAAGGTCAGGATGAGATAACGCAAGGATTTTGTCAGGGTAATCTGAAGAATTTCTTTATCAGGCACTGATGATTGTGGTAAATGATTTTAAAGCGAGGAATATACTTGAACAATTCTGCTCTTATGAGGACTGATTTAGACTTTTTCTGACATAAGATTAAGCGTATTTACAGTATTGCATTTTTTTAAGTACTCCATTGAAACCTGATGAAAAAAAACTTTACGTTATCAGGACCAGACGCAAATTTCCAGTCGAAAATAAATATTCAAAAAAAATTTTTTTTGAGGATGTTTTAAATTAGCGTTCGATATTTCAGATGGTTTTAGTGATGGGGAGTTTTCGAGAGATTCAAAAAATTTAGAAGAATCAAAAAATTTGAATGATATTTTGGAAAATGAACAAAATTTGATGGATGAAAATCCGGAGAGAGCTTTTATCGTTATTTCGTCGTCGAAGAAAACGAGAAAGCGAAGCGTTGGCTTCGAAAGGGACCAGAGAAAAGAGAAAAATTTCTCGATTGCGGACAAGTCCGCGAGAAATTTCGAGGCCCTCAAAATCACGGATGACATGTTCAAAGGCGGATTCGAGCAGAGCAATCCACTCAACGAGGATAATCCGCTGCTTCTTGGATTTCCAGCGATTAGTTCCTCCAATGCTTCGGTCACTCCCGTATTATTCAGAACGAGATCTACGACTGAGTGGAAAATAATAAACGTGCGAATTACATCTGAAAATTTTTTCGTGTTATTTGTCATTATTTTTTGATTATTTTTTTGCAAATTTTCAAAAATTTTGACGACATTCATGAATTAGCACGTAATTTTCAAATTTTTGTAGTGCATAAAATAATTTTTAATATAAAAAAAAATTTTTAGGTAAATGGAGAAAAAAATCAGATGCCAAAATTCGGACGTCATTTGACTCAGATTAATCAGTCTGAACTCGAAAATATCTCATCAATCTCTGCTCCAAAAATCGAAATTTTAAATGCGTCAGATTCGACCCCAAGAGATAGGAATTCGAGCCAAAAAATGCCCGCATCGAAAAAAATTGAACCGAAAAATGTTCGTAAATTGAAAAAGTTGTCTCAAAAAATGAAATAAAATTTTACATAAATCTATAAAAAAATATTATTATTAAATAATTGTTGCATCTATAAAAATATCAATCTAGAAAAACAATTTGAATAATGTGATCTAGATTGAGAATACGACGATGTCTACAAAATTCAACGTTTCCGATCATGAGGGAAGAATTTTTATGGAAAACGTGCGGATACGTAATAATACGAGACTCAGACGACACGCTCGACCTTACGTACCAAAAAATCTTCCGAAACATCGCAATCGAAGATTTCATCGTCACAATAGAAATTACAGAGTAAACAAAAAAATAAAATATTAATAATATACTTCAATTTATAATGGTAAAAAAATTAAATTTTTCAAGTTTCGAAAATACGTACCAGGACGAAAAAGGGAATCGGAAAATCCTGAGGGGAATCACAAAAAATTGTCGACCCTTTTCGCCGCAGATAATATCGAGGACGAATCTCAGATCGAGCAGGCAGCCCATGGAGAGCTTGCAGGAAAAATCGTCGAAAGAATATTTCAAGAAGTACTAAAAGAAATAAAGAAAATTAATATTTTAATAGTACAGCAAACACTAATTGAAAACAAGACAATAAAAAAAAGAAATGAAAAAATAAAAATTTCGAAGGTCCAACGTAACGAAGGCTTGAAAGTTGCTCTTGGACCAGGACTCTATCGAAAGCATAAGCCAGAAGAATCTATGGCGTTGGACAAAATGTATCAACAGGGTCTTGACAAAAAAAAAGTAAGTTCTTTTATCATACTAAAAAATAAAGATGTATAATATCAAGAGACGCGGTAGCGGCTCGACGCCAAGTATGAAAGAAAAAGAGTAATTTTAATATACAAATAAACAATTTTTAGAATTTATTATCGTCGACGAAATTATTATAATTTTAAGAAAAATTTTTGTTTCTAGGTAAAAGAAACGGAAGCTCTGATGAAACGTGTAATGGAGCTTCTGGGTCGTCTCGTTGTTGACGAAGTTCGACGGAAGACGTGTGCACCTCTTTCTCCAGAAATGAGAGATTTTTTGCAATGGACTCTTGGCCTTGAAGACTTTGTTGGAACTTTTACAGATCAAGTAGAAAATATATATATACTACAATATTTTTTATAAAAAACGAGTTATTCAAGATATATTTTTATTTAAACGATAAAAATAAATATATAATTTTTTATATTAATTATAAGTCATTAATTTTTTATTTGATTTTATTATTTGTATTTAATGTATTCTTGTAGCAAATAAAATAATTACTAAGAATTATTTAATATAAAGAGTAAATTAAATAACTAACATTTGATGTTTAGGCTCCCCCACTCGGAACGGTTCCGGGATCCACGGAAAACGAAACCACCACAAAAAGTTCGACACCGGAAGACAAATTTCTCTTCCCGAATGCGACCGACACCCGTACGAATGAGCTTCGGGAATTGGACAGAAAGATCAAAATTCTAAAAGGCCTTATCAAAGAGTACAACGCCCTTAGCGAGCGTGAGAAAACTCAAGTTCAAACTGTCCATGATTATTTGGTAATTAAAAAGAATATTTTTTGTGGTTTTCCATTTTTATTTATTAATTTTTTTTTATGCCAAAAGGTAAGACAATTGGGGTTACTGATAAGATACATCGAATCGAAAGAGGCTGCGGAAAAGGCAAAAACCGCTGGAGCATTTTCGCCTCAGCAAATTTTGCAATACCAAGCCGCGATGCCGAGTGTCAATGCCACAAGACGAAATTCTTCCAGCATCGGTGGAAAGGGTTTGAACAATCGGGAAGGGGTTTATTCCATTTTTGGTCAGAAGCCCTTTGATCTACCTGAATTCCAAAATTCTCGAGGTAAAAAAGTTTTTATATCTATTTAAGGTAGTTCTATAGATGCCGTCAAATCAATGAATTTTGGCATAGTTTATCTCTGTAGCATGCGGTTTTTGAGCTTATGTTTATTAGACAAAGTTGTTGCAAATTGGTTCAAGAACAACATACTCAAAAATCAAGATCATGTAACATGACCTTGAGCTGCTACGTACGTATAAAAAATGAATCTTACAATTCTTTTAAAAAACTTATAGGAACCTTCTTCGAAGTACTAAAAAGAGACATTAAGGATTGAAAATCGCAAATTTAACATGGGCTCTTATGAGAGAGAAATAAAAATTGCGATTTTCAACAATAAATATCTCAATATCTACGTGGTAAACGCTCTTGTGGTACACGTATGTAGGTCATATCAAAGAAGGCTTGTGCAAATTTTCAAGAAAATCCTAAGGAATCGGAAAAACTATAGAACTACCTTAAGATGACATTTTAGTCTCTTCTATCAAAATCCTAATAAGGCTTTTCCCCGAAAATATACAATTTTGGAAGAAAAAAAATCTCTAACGTAACTAATCGTTTGTTAACAACGGGTGACGCAATTCTTTTGTTTTGTCCAAACTATTTAAAAGCTCTGAAGGTTTCGAACTATTGTGACTGGATGCACGCTGAATGGGATAGGAAAGCGAGATGTTGCATTGTATGATAATTTTGAGGTTAAGAGAAAAACGAGAGGCGCTTTATTTTATTTGACCTGTTTATTGTGAGATAGTCATTTTTTTGAATGGTTTTTTTACCTTGAATCGCAGAGATAGAGAGAAATCAGTAGCACCAGTACTTTTCATTGAGAAATTCCGTATCACGTGTTTAATTACTTGCACTGTAAATGATGCCTTGTTGCGTCATAATGCACGTTGTCACGTTTCTCATGGTGATGGCGCCACTGTCGCTTCTATCAATTGAAAACGCGGGCGTTTTCAATTGATACGATAATCGATTATCGCGATAATCGTTGAATTCTCATTAAATTCGTTTCGTATCTATACCTCTCGCACTCTTATAGTTAAAACATTACCTTGAAATTGACTACAAACACAACTAACAATTTAAAGTAAATAATTGTGACAAAAAAATTTTACTAATATTCCAAAATTATTGCAAATTTGTCAGTTTCTGAAAAGAGATCTTCTTGGGCCGAGCCAAAGTACCAAAAGAGATCTCATAATGTTGAAAAAAATGAAGAGGACGAGAACGAGTCGATCGAGTATCGAAAGCTTCTGCGTCAAATCGCGAATCTCCGAAGAAGGAAACGCGCCGATCCGTTCGGTTATGAAGAGCCAAAGATCTATCTCGTTTCCAGTGAAAACTCGTCAACGTTTCCAGATAATGGATCATCGATATTTTCTTCGTCTCAAAATCTAAAATTTACCAATCATTCGATACCGATTCGGGGAAATAATCGACTAGAGGACGAAGTGCTACTCCTCAATAAACGCGAAGCGTGGAAAAAAGAAAATCAGCTGTTGCTAGAAGAGGTCGCTTTTGGAAAGGATACAAGAAACGACTTTATCCATTTTCCATATTCTTCAAATAATGAAAATTCACGACAGCGTCGAGAAAATCGAAAACATAAATATTCCCCTACAAAACCGGATCCCGCTGATAGTAGCAAAATCGAACACTTAGACGACGGAAAAAATCCTAGAAATTTAAAAGTAAATCAAAGAGATTCAAAAGCGATACAAAATGGATCAATGCATGAACAATCCAAATTTCCAAGTCATAGATTAGCTCGCTCTATTGAAAGTATGATAAACGTCTTTCCAGTCGAAGTTACCAATGCATCGACTTCTATTTATTAATAATTTTACCATGTATTATATATTATTTAGAGAACATTATTAAATATTTTTTTATCAAAATCGTTTATTCTTAATTAATTTAAAGCTGATTATAATCGTAACACTAAATATTTTAAAAAATTGACTTTTGGTCGGATGCAAAGTCTATTGTTTGTTTATCAGTTCTAAAAGGTTAATAATAGTAGCAGTAATTATTAAAAACATTTGGTATAGTCTGGGTCTAAAATGCAAATATTTCAAAAAGTTATAAGCTCTCTAGTGAGAAATTTCAATTTTGCCAAATCGTTGCAACCGTAACAATAATTCTCGATACGTTGGTAATTATCGAGGGCATGCAGGTGTTGCGATACGTGTAATTCTCGTCAGGGCGACGCCGGAGACGAGAGTCTACAAATTTGCTCACTCCCTTTCTGATGTAACGGGATTTCGTTACGAGCCGCCCAGCACACGTTTCTTCTCCCCTTCTGCTCCTCACTCCGAAAGAGGAATTAAATCTCTCCCTCCCGTGAGAACCAGCGGCTCTATTATTGCACTTATTCCGAACGTAAGACGCGTACGAGTTCGACGATTCACGATGGAGAATTTTCATCGAAATAATACACACACACGAAAAAACTAAAATGACAAAATAGTTCAAACTTGAAATCATAGTTCTAGGAAGAAATCGAGAAAGTGTGCGATACAATAACGGAAAAGAAGTTAAAACAATTTAATTGAAATGATGTATGTAAAAAATCATACTGCACGAGTTTAACGTTCGACTGTCAGGAAACGTGCAATTTCACTCCCTGAAACAAAAAGCTATTTCTAAACACTGCCTTGAACAAAAAAAAGGGAGAAAGGATTTTAGAATGAAGAGCCGGAGAAAATGGACTGCGCATCGTGACAAAAAGAGAAGGAGAAAAAAGATCGAGAGAAAATGCACCATACGCTGCTTTTTGACTGCGCGCGAGCCTCGTGCAAATAACAGGAATAAAGAGAGGAGAGAAAACGAAGAGGTACGGGGGAACAAACGAACGGTGAATACAAATCTAGAGCGAAATGAACAATGCCCGGGAGAGTTACCGGCTCCTAATTGAAAGCAACCCCATCCTGTGGCTTTTTCTCTCTCTCCCTCTCCTTTCTCGTCGGTACTACCCACCCTATGCCATCAACTATAAATATATCCAAGTTGAGATACACGTGTACCAAGTGCCAACGTCAGAATCGTCTCCCTCCATTTCCCCGATCACTAGACGATTTCTTTCATATTAATGCATTCATTCACATTTCCTACAGGCATATGTAAACGAAAGTGATAACAATAAGCAATCATAAACAACATGACAACAATAATGGAAGCATCACCGATGACAATAGGAACACTAATATTGGTAATAATAATATCGCAGTAATAACAATGATGACACTATACCATGAACATCATTAGTGTAGCTAAGAATTGTAAAATCATCAATGGCAATAACAATGACAACAGCTACTTTACGTAATTCATTACATGTATGACATTTAGCTTATCAAGTTTAGGTTAATGATGACATGGTACAACCCCGTACGAAAATCCCATTTGCAAATTACAATGATATGTGAATTTCGTCCTAATGTAGTAATAAACTTTTCCTGGACATATACCACATTAGCAGCAATACTTGGGGATAAGGAGCATGAAATCAATAAGGCATGCATATATAATAAACAATAATTTGCAATAACATCTATTGCACGTAATCCGTTATGTTCACAACTTGATACGTGAACTTTGTTCATGACATAAGATTACGTTTTAGAAAGAGTGCTGTTTAATTGAGGAAGATACAAGTTTCACATTAATGCATTCACTATTGATGTGGATTGCTGAAGACTGGAATGAAAAGGCTTCTCTTTTTTATCAATTACTAAATGGTTCGAAATTTCTTGTGCATGGAAGGTTGATCTTTACTACAAGGGATCTTAATGGAATCAATTACAAGTCCCATCGTGACGCCTTTAGCAGGACATCAGTTCCTACCCTACATTTGCTTATGCCCATCTGCTTGCAGATTCAGCCCAGACCAGTTGATCTACGAGTTTTACTTCTTACCGTTTTAGACCTGGACTCAGATGCATTCATTTCTTATGGTCGTTTCATTGATAGCTTAGATGAACTCAATAGGACCGAAGTAATATGACCATCGGAGGTACCAAATTCACCAATATCATTGCTATTAGGACGCATATATTTTCTCTTAATTCATCAACTTCCGTAATGATGATATCAACCCACCTTTTGCAGTGATTGATTTCCTAACTAAAAAAAAGAGATACATACCTTACATTGATGCACCCATCCACATTTTTTAGGACATCTTATGTATTCCAATGTCATAACAATAAGTAATGACAAGCAACATGAATTCAATATCACGAGGACAACTAATGATAATGGCAACACTCAAACTTACTGCAATCACAACAATACTAAACACACTTATCACATGTAATTCACAATTCCTACGATAGAATTCATAAACTTTGTTCCTGATGGAATGAAATAACCTCTTACAGAGCTTCATTTCCTAATTATGAAAAAAGAATACCCGACTCCAATACGATCTCGTCTCCGAAGCTTCTAAAAGAGAGAAAGAAAAATGTATACACATCCAGCAAGGGCACTCGTCCCCGGTAGGAAAATGGAAGAAATTCATACCGTGAGTCTTTTTGGCGGGACTAAACGTTTATGGGCACTTGGAGTAAGTTTTCCTCGGCGCAACCACGCAGTATGAATAAATGATAAAACGGCGCTCTATCTCGTGGCTTCGAGTCTCTCGTAGGGAGTAAAAAGGGGGCAACGGGGGTGGGGTAAGGGGGCAGCAGAAGGGAAGAAGAGATGTAAGGGAGGGAGAGAGCCGGCAGAAATTCCGTATGGTGTATAAATTCCGGCTCGGTTGTCCTGTTCCCGTGGGCATAAGCGCGCCGCGGCCCAACGCGTATAAAATGGAAGTAATACACTCGCGCGCGGCGTGCAACTCGCGCGGCCCTTTACCCAGACGACGACGACGACGCCGACGACGACCCTAAGCCCAACCTGCACAAAGTGCCACCAGACTCCGAAACTTACCCCTCACCTAAACCTTCCTTTTTTTCCACTTTTTTCTCATCCCTTACTCCTTTCTCGCCTCCTTTTCCGCTCGCTTTTCCCTTCTCCATCAGGTTGCCTTATATTTGATAGATACGCCGGAGCTAAGTGCTTATCGTATTTCTCGGGTCACGAGCCTACCCAGCCAGTGGATCGCCTTCAACTCTCTTTTCCCGTTTTATACATGTACGCCCATACGCGGCATCACCTACATGCGAAACGTTTTTTTCACGTAGATGCATGTTCGTGTACGGTGTGGAGGGAAATTGACATGAGTTTCACCTGGTATAAGGAAAATACATATGTACAAGGGAAACAGATACTTTTTAGACGTTTTGATCTGACTTTTCGTCTCATATCTATTTGGTCCTGCTGTCTCTATGGATCCAAAAATATTATGTTATATAGTATATTATGCATGACATTCTATATTGTGATCATAATGGTGTGAAATTATAGTTCAATGAAGGTTCGATTGTGATCAATAGAGGAATCAGGAACGACTTCAAATGAGCATTATCATTTCTGTTAAATGCTCTTTAGTGGAAATCTGCAATATGACAATTGTTCATCTTATAATTTTTCATCTTCATCCAAAGGTTTTATAAAGTCTGGAGCAGTTGATGTTGGTCCTTCTTTTTCTATCATTCGACCTACAACACCACAATCATTTTGTAATTTGATTCTTTGATTATTTTATGATAGTGTTGCAATATATGACATGATGTTTGATGTTTGACAATACAGTATAAAGTAATTAAGAAATCTTGAATTAATGTTAGAAAATTAAAGCTTATGGATTGTTGCATAGCTGTACGTCTGTATGTGGTTTAAAAGAAAACTGACATGAATATCAACTGATGTACGATATACAATATAATTACTTTTTAGACGTTTTGACGTGACTTTTTACCCCTAAATTCTACCATCTCTACAGATATAAATCCAAAAAGGAAATTATCTGTGGGATTCCCTCAAAAATTAAACTAAAAATTATTTGCATGTGTTTGTATAGTTCAACATCATCATAATCATTATCATAAATCATCGTACTATACAATACATTACTAGTATCGTAAGATAAAAGTATCATACATTGTAACATCTTCATAAATGTATGGTCCTTCAAATTGTGATAGTGATAATAGCATTTCGATATACAACATAATGAAATAGCGATGTTTAATAATTAAAGCGTGCAATAATTGAAACATTTTGAATTAAGATGAAAGAAAATCAGAGAATCGAAAAAAAAAATTTTTTTGACATTTTTTTCAAGCTCGTCTCATTCTGAAGGCCATGATACGTAAAAAAGAGGCCTCACGAGTCTACTGAAGATTTGTGGAGGATCAGGCCTCTCGAATTCAAGGAAGAGAATTTTTTTCTTCGCACTTGATTTTTTCCCATTTTTTTCGCTCTCTGTTTCCAAACCAGGAAAACGTCGTCGTGTCCTCGAGCCGTCGGCTTTCATCTGCTCTCGACGAAATTCCACTCGAGGCCTCGGAGACACTCTTTAAAATCATTCCCGACTGCGACGCTCTTTATTTTCATTACTTTGATTTCTTTTTTCACGATTTTTTTCACTGCTCGCACACATGCGCAATGCTCGGCAATTTATATTTTTGTTTCGCACTCTCGGTACAGATCGTAATCCGATTTTCACTTCAGCCTAAAATTAAAATAAAAAAAAATCCTTTCAAATAGGACGGTACACTTTTTTTTCAAGGAGAACAAGAAAAGTATTCACCCGAACCCAGATGCGTCGATTTTTCGTAACTTTTTCATGCAAACGTAAATATATCGTCGGTACAAACGAAGTCGATTAGACGAAGCCGCTTTACGAGGAAACTTCCACCGAAATTCCTTCAAAGTTTCCGACTGAAAATTTCCGCCTTACTGAAAACGGGCCATCGGATAATACGAAAACAAACGAGTGCAATCGAGAAAAATAAAAAAAGATTGTGTACTTTTTTAAATAGCTTATTTAAATTTTTATTCACATCTTCGTGACAAGTTACTCAAGTCCGGAAATTTTATCACGGAAATGTTTCACTGGTAAGACCAAAAAACATTGTGAAATCCGTATGCAAAATCTATCGGAAGGAGAGGAAAAAGAAAGAAGGCTTCCGGAAGCGACATCGAATTTTTTGCTGGTAGGCCTCAAAAGAGCAGTTCTTATCTAAGAAAAAAAAAAGTGAAAAAGAGTTGAAAAAAGAAGACTCGAAGGAGAAAAGAAGCGAGAAAAGAGAGGATTATTCCTCGAGGCCGAAAGGGAAGCGTGAAGAGTTCGAAAGGGGCCGAACGAAGGATCAGAGGGGGTTGGAAAAAGAGGTAACGGGGGTTTGAGGAAGGCTCTCGGAGAGACTGCGTCGCTCTTTGGAGGGTTGTCAGAGCGAGCATCGAACCAGCGGGCCCGGAATTAAGCATCTCGCCTCAAGAGAGACTTCGAGTCACTTCGGATCTTGTTCTCTCTCTCTCTTTTTCTTTTTTCTTATCCTCCTATTACTGTATCTACTTTTTTCTATCCCTGTCCCTTCGTCTCTCTCGCTCTTACTCTCTTTTCTCTGGAGTGGGCGAGAGAAGCCGCGGCAGGCAGATTTTAATCCGTGTCGGTCTGGAGTGCGCTCGAGAAAGAGAAAGATATTCTTTTTCAGACCTTTCTCGCAGGGAGAAAAAGGCATCGAAAAATAATTACGATTGCAAACAAATCTTGGAATCGGAGATGAAAAACTGTCAGGATACTTTTTCAGATATCAACATGAGTAAATGTATACAGACAGAGTATTCATTACACTGCGGTACATGAAATTGGATACATAAAGATAAAAACAGCGACGAACAATAACAATCGTACAGAAAAGAATTAACAATGGCAATAATTGTCAAAAATAAACAAAATTTAACATTAATTATTATTATTTAAGTTATTGTCACATGAATAATTACAATTATTCGTTGAATATGCGAATAATTGATCTTAAATTTTGTTTATTTTTCTTAATTATTGTTCATTAGTTTCTGTATGTACCAATAATTATAATTATTCGTTTGTCTGACAATAAATTAAATTGCACATTTTTGCGTACTCAAATTAAATTTTTTTATACTAATAAATAAAAGTTTAAACTTTCAATTCGAAAAATAGATAAAAAAAATGGTCTTCGTATTTTCAAGGTACGGTTTCGTTTCTATAAAATTCGGTGTAATGGCGAGCATAAGACAATAATGGAATGTGTAAAGGACTCGGGAACGTCTCGTGGGAGTTCTCCGAAGTCGTATCTCGGCGTATTAAAGTCTCAGCGTCGTGGCATCGATACGCCATTCGGTGACAAAACTCGATGAGAATACGAGAACACGAGCCGAACGATATCCCACTTTATGGTGATCCTTCGTACCTTTTTTCTCACACGAGTCGACCTGCGATTTTTCCAGTCATGTCGTATCTCTCTTTTTTTCCTCAGCGCATGGATCAAGAAACAAATTTTTCTTCTTCGATCCAAAAATGTATACGCTTCACCATTCTTGAACTATTTTCTTATTCGGAGAATTTTTTTTATTATCATTTTTCAAAAGAAAATAAAAATTATATTTCGTAAATAAAATCTGAGATATTGTGACGTTGAAATTTGCCCATTCTTGAGTTAATTTTTTTTTAGATTTGTTAAATTGAAATTATTTACTTATTAAAATAATTTAAAAATAAGGGAAGTCATTTTTTATAAATAAACCATATATATTAGTTTTTTTTTTCTTGATAATGTGGTAAAGGGAGACTGGGGTGTCTTAATCCTTAAGTCAGTTTCTCGCTTACAGAGACGGAAGGTATTAAGCGGAGGCGCGAAAGTGTGCACCGCCGGGAACAAAGGCGCGTCAGACGATGTAACAAACAGAAATCCAAATCTCTCGCCCCCGCGTTTCTCCGAGTCTAAAACCTCAATTGTCAACGCCCGATACTCGAAACTTTACCTTAATTAATCCTGTTTCGTGAGTTTCAGCCAGAAAGCACCCTGCGTTGCTGCTTCTATTTTTTATTATATTGGTGTTCATATTTTTTTCACAAATTTATACGATTTGAGAACATTGCTGATGAATGTTCTAAACGTATGCAGTTTCATTTTTTATTATTCTTGATAAGTTAAAAGCGTGCTAAAATATTTTAATACAAGCTGCTGCTAATTTTCAAACTATATTTTCACCATGCTTGGAGAATTTCCGATTAGAATATGCTGGATATGCCGATTAGAATATGCTGGATATGCCGATTAGAATAGCTGGATATGTGCACGTATGATCCATCACTACTCAATTGCATCCACTTCGATGCCATATAACATTAGGCCACACCCCTATGTTGGACTCCACTACCATGTATCTAATGGCAACTTAACTTTAATCAGTAGTTTAGCGCATAGTGTAAGCAAAGATCTCAGAATTAGTACAAACATTTTAAAAGAGGTGGTGCGTGAGTCGAAGTTCGTTCATTTCATTGTGTTTAATCGCAAAATTGTTGGTCCATATTGGATAGTAGATTTCATAACAGTTTTCTTGGCATATTCGAAGTGATTTTGCAATGGTCACTACAAGAAATTACAAAAAACGTTCACTATTGAAATCAATGCTAATTGACAGGTGATTTGTCGACCTATACCTCAAGAACGAAATAAAATGGCATCGTGAGGTTTCAGAACTAGACCAGCAAAGAGGAATCACTCGAACAAAGTCTTGAATGGCAGCTGGTGATAAATACTTAATGCTTGCGACATCAGTATTGCTTTTCATATATATCCACAAGCATCATCCACAACTAAGTGTTCATTCGCGATGCAAGCTGTCAACTCTTTAACCATTTTTCGTCTATTCCTAAAGCATTATAAAAAACTTCAAAACGTGCCAGCCAAACCCACTCTGATCAAGCTACATACAATTTTGCAATGTATTCACATTTAAAACAATCGATTGATGAAGTCTTTCAAGATCTCCAAAATCAAGATCATGAATTACAATCATATCGTGCTATTTTTAATTCACAATCCCTCACATCACCAATCAAACGTGCCAGTCAAACCTACCCTGATCAACCTCGATAAAGGACACCTACAATTTCGCAATGTATGCATATTCTAAACAATCGACTAATGAAGTCTTTCAGGATCTCCAAAATCAGGATCATGAATTACAATCATAGCGTGCCATTTTTTACAATCCCTCATATCATCAGTCAAACGTGCCAGCTAACCCTACCTTGATCAAGCTGGATAAAATACACCTACAATTTTGCAATGTATTCACATTCAAAACAATCGACTTATGAAGTCTTTCAGGATCTCCAAAACCAGGATCATGAATTACAATCATATCGTGCTATTTTTAATATATAATCCCTCATATCATCAAATGTGCCAGCCAAACCTACCCTGATCAACCTAGATAAAGTACACCTACAATTTTTCAATCTATTCACATTCAAAACAATCGACTGATGAAGTCTTTCAGGATCTCCAAAATCAGGATCACGAATTACAACCATCGCATGCCACTTTAATATACAATCCCTCATATCATCAATACCTGTCGATGAAACCCCATAACGTTGAAACCACCCAAAACCGTAGACTGACCCGAAAAAATGGTTCATGCAGCACTGGCATAGATTCCTCGCGTGAATAATGCGAATATCGATTAATCGGACGAGCTTCTCGGACGCGTCTTCGTTTTCTCGCACACGTCCAATGATAATGAATATGTTACCACTGTTTATAGATTCTCTGGCTCTCTTTCTCTGACTAACGAAAGGCAGAGTGAGAGTGAGATGGATATAAAAAGAGACAGAGAAAGCGAGAGAAAGAGAGAGATAGAGTAACGCCAGTAGAAAGGGGAGGGAAAGGACGTCGGAGAAGGAAACGCGACGTCCGGCGATAATGTCTGTCAACTCCGGGCCCCGTACGAGCCTACAATGCTCCATTGTTGCCAACTTATTCCATTACAGATAAACTCCACCCCCTCCCTTCGTCCCTCTTCCTCTTCGCAAAACCTCCCTCCTCCCACCTCCCGATCCCACCTCACCCCCGTGCCAACGTTACCCCTCTTTTGCTCTCTTTTCGTCTTGGCGCTCATTGTCGTCGTGCATTGTACCGATGCGCTTTCACCGACTGATGCACTTATCTCGAAAAAATATTCCTCGAAGCAGCATCGCGCCGAAATTCAACTCCGATGCTTAACAATTTGTAACTTTCTCGTTTTGTTCTTGGTTGTTGTTTCATTTGCTTAATGGTTTGGCGAATTGAGGTGTTTGCGGCTTGGATATTTATGTCTTTGACAATGCATGGAATATTTATTAGTTGCAATATTTATTGACGATGTATGCAATATTACTGGAGGAGAGAAAAACGAAAAGGATAAATTTGAGAGAATAAAAAAAATGGAATAAATAAAAGAAAGAAGTGAAATAGAAAATATTCAGGACAATGAAAAATGTGTGATATGAAATGAGGAAAAAAGTTTAAAAAGTAGGAAATAGTATGAAAAATGTTGCGAGAGTCTTTGCCAGGAGAAACTTTTTCGGCGAGTTTCGTGCTGGAAGCGAAATTATTTGGGAGGAAAACGAGCCGGGCGATAATGAGGTCGTGGTAGGAGGCAAAGGTCGTAGCTTTCGGGATCAAGTATTTAGCGCCATCGAGTATCGCTTGTTCCGCTATTTAAAAGACTTTGGTGGAAAAGGAACGAGAGGAGGGTAGAAAAAGGGAAGAAAAAGAAACGTGCGATATTAAACAGGAAAAAAAATCGAGAGGAAAAAAGAAGGGAAAAGCTCGAAGAAAAAGTGGATTCGACCCCTTGCGGTCGGGTTATGTACTGTTTAATATTAATAAGCGACGAGAGAGGGCGCTCGGGAGAGAGCGAGAGCGGGAAGAAGAAAAACGCTAGTTTTTTTTTGCTTTTTTTTCTCCCTGCTCTTGGCAGGCACGTAGATGCATATCGGCTGCTCGCATTACCAAAAGATGCTGCTACTCCCCGAGCCGCCGGGATAACGGGTAAGCAACATTTTTCTACTCCGGCGACTCCACTCGGAATTTCAATAGTCCTCGCTTATTCGCTCGAACTCTCTTCCGACATTTTTTTTATCATCATTCCACGCCCGGATCTCCATCCAGAGTTTCTTTTTGATTCATTTTTTTTTAACTTCAAAACGATATTCATGTTTTTTCGGTCATTTTTGAAGTTCATTTTAATGCTGATTTATCAGGTTTATATTTTTCTAGTTAATAAAACTTTTTTTATTTTTTCTATTTCTTCTCCGCAGAATGCAACAAAAAAGAAGTGAAGATTGAGTCCTCGGAGGCTTAAAACTCGATATATCAGACTAATAACTTGTCCATTAAAGCGCTTAAAGTGGCAATAAGTAGGCAAGACCGAAGTGACAGGCACTCGCAAAATTTCTGCGGATTAAAGTGTCCAAGCTGGCGCGAGCGCGGGCGGGGCGAGACTCGAATTTATTGAAGAAAATAAATAAGGGAGCGCGGGCGCGACTTTACTCCTGGCAAGAAAATATGAAAGCCAGGATTATGGGAAAGAACAAGAGAAAATTCGTTACCAATTACACCAAACTACGAAGTGACATTCAAATATATAACGGAGAATATACGCAAGGTATTCAAAAAATTAGATTACATAACTCAATAACACCAACACAACAAAAACAATACCAACGAATAAAATAAATGAATAAAATATTGTCACCCCTACATTCGCAATTTTTTCATTTTCAATTGAATTTCTGAATTAAAGTCTTCTCCGTATAATAATTTTTTTTTTAAATTCCGGAATGAAATTTGTTAATAAATTTCAAAGGATCATTATTTTATACTCTGTTTACCCGTTATTGTCTGAACGAATTAGTTCGAATGGAGATTCAATTTTCGATAGAAAAATCGAGGGTCGAGCGGTAAAGAGTGACGATGAGATGCACACGCGGAAACGTCTCGAGAATGGCGAACGTGCCGAAACGAGGGAGGTCCTATCGAGAGATCTAAACGAGGAGAGAAGGGAGATTGAAAATCTCGAATATTTTGCGGCATGGAGAAAAAATAGGAGAACCGGGAATCTTGACAATCGCAGAAATGTACACGTTCATACTCTTGGGACGTTGGGAGAGCACGAGAGAGCGTACGAGTTGCTTTCACTCATTTTTCATCTTTTTTCTCGCACTCCTGACACTTCAATCCCATTCAAGGTTCGCCTCGACTCTGAACTCTTATAATTGATTTTCACTCCTTTCTCTGTCTTTCTCTCTTTATGAAGCTTCACTTATTCTTTAGCGACCAAAACGACATTATTTTTTTGTCTCGTCTCCTCAGACGTATATTTTCATAAATTCACATGTCCCTTGTTTTTTCGTTTCATTTCTCAGGCTCTACATATTTTTTAACATTTGTACTCACCTTTGTTTCTCCCTTTTCTAGATTTTCAGTTTTCTTCTTTATTTCCTCTAATGCATCCGCGTTTGTCGCGGCGGGTGGAAAAAAAAGAAGCTTTTTGCGACCGCGATCCTCCACCGGCATCAAAGGCAAAAAGAGGAGGAGGAAAAGGAGAAAGAAGAGGGAAGAGTATAAAGAGGAGAGGACGAGAGAGAAAAATGAGGGAAACATACTTTTGTCTTTCATCTTTTGTTTTTCACGTTATCGAAAACCATCAGCCGCGACAAGACTCGAAACTCCCGGAGAGTGATGCAAAGAGAGAGAGCGAGAGAGAGAACAAAAAAGTGAAAACGAGAATGCACGCTTTCTCGAAGAGATATCATTTCGGGAAACCCACGCGAATTTCCATCGCGATTTCACAAATTTTTTTGACGTAAACATCTGAGCCTGAGATACGCGGAGCTCGTACGAGCGAAAAGAGTTACGGGAATTCACAAAAGTGGAGATTGCGCAACTTTTTTGATCAGTGAGCGTACACGTTGATTCTTAATGTACTTTGATCGCTATCAAACAATTATGTGGCCGAATGGAAATTGTCATATCAGCATGAGCTGAGAAAGGATCCAGGTCGGGACTGCAGAGACTTTTCTATATAGATTTTACTTACATAATATTTCTTTTATGTATATCATGTAAAATTTTATTTTTATCCGGATGAGAAGTATTGAGTACTTAATGCGTTGGAGACTTCGAAGGCTATTTTTTTAAACCGATTTGGCTTCGTTAAATTCCGAAAGTTCATGATTCTAATAGGATCTTATTATACTATATACGATATAAATAATTATTAGTATTTTAGTTTGACCTGTAATGAGTAATTCAATGTTACTTGCATTTGTAAATGTGCACGTGAATGTGTATATCATTATAATTGTGTATATAATTATAATAATTATATCCTTCTATAGTTTTTCTTTTTTTTATAGTTTTTAAAAAGTTGCCTGTGATGGCATTTTCATTTTTGGAATAGTTCTTTTTCGTCTATTGTAATGCTTGATGGATGTGGTTAACCTTACGAAGACTTTATCTACATATTTCGTATAAACATATCAAGATTAATATTTTTTATAGCATATATTTTATTCGGTACTTTGTGATAATCTGATGAGATATATTTCATCAAAACCTGGTCAGGTCCAGATATAAGTTTCCAGTCATGTAGCCTTCAAAATATGAATCTTAAAAATCCTACAAATATTTATGTGCTCTTTTTTCTTTTCTACTTTTCCCTGTGTTGAAAATTATATTTTTGGAATATTATTTTGAATTTTTATTGTGTAAGGTTTTATTACATAATAAAACCTTACAAAAACATTTTCTGGAAGTTTTTTAATGTAAGGTTAATCTTATTTATAGTATTAAATTTTATCCGGTACTTCGTCAGGACCTGATGAAAGATAAGATCTATTTTGTCAGAACTTATGCGATCGATGCGGTCCAAAAGCATATTCAGGACAATAGAAATAGAATAAAGGGATTGCTGGAGACGTAAATTCATAAATGAACACAGATGACGGGGTGTGACAAGATATGCGCCTCTTTCGCGATGACCTAAAATGAAACTAAGTAAAAATCAACAAATTCCGATTTTTTACATAATTTATGTAAGAATGAGACTTTGAGAAATATAAATTTTTTTTCTTAAACAAAAGGTGTCTACTGCCTGAAGACAAGAACAAACTTTTCACAATATTATTTTATCTTAATCACAACATTTTTAAAATTATTTTAGAATAATTATAATTGTAGTGATAATATTTATTATAACTAAATCAACGTACCCACAATCATGAGAATTTTCCCCAGACCCTGACACAATTTTTTTCACGTAAATATCTTCTTTCTGTTCTTCCCTGCTTTTTCCAATATTCCATTATTTCTTGACCTTCGCACGTTGTTTTTTTCCGATATTGACATCCCTTTCCCGACCTTCGTACCATTTACTTGATTCTTCCATCATTATTTCATCATGTTTTTCGTATTCCGCGGTAAGAATTTAGTGCCCAAAGCTAAAAATGGCTCAGCCCCGATCGTTCACCGAGTCCTCGAGCGATTTTTCGCTCGGCGGTGGAAAAGTTTAACAGGAAAGGGGCAAAATGGGAGAGGCCGCGAGACGTATCTTGATAAATAGTGCATCGGGCACGTACGCAAGCCAGAGAAGGCGAAAAGACGCCGGGGCATAAAGAGTAATTGCGACATTCGTGTATATAGGGAGATCGGGGCGCGGGTGTACCGGCAAGACGTCGGCCATCGAATGGGCGCCCGGCTCTCCTACGCCCAGCGAAGAAATAAAGGTGCGCCCGACAGGCTCCAGACCCCGCTCTCCTTCAATCACCTGGATTTTCCACCTGTTCCGCTGGGCGGTACTCGTCCGGGCTCCACCTACGACCCACCTCGCTCTCTCCAAGCCGGCCAACTGGGGAACACCGAGAAATCTTCACGTCCCGATTGGCCCGGGCGAAGTTCCTCCTTCCACTCGCTTGTTATTATTTTTACCCATTCTTCTTGTCAATCCTTACCAATGCTGAGAAATACAGTAAATAGAACTTTCCATGTTTCGAATTTTTACGGTCTCGGTGAAAAAATAATGAAACAAGTCTCAAAGAACATTAGAGACCTTTTGATCATCAATTAATTACCATTAGACAATGAAGTAATTTCGATGTCCTGGAAATCCTAGAAAAATTCTTTCCAGTTTTCGAATTTTTAAGGTCTAGATGAAAAAAACAATGTAACAACTCTCGAAGAACATTGGAGACCTTTTGATGATCAATTAAAAACCATTAGACAATGAAATGATTTCGATGTCCTGGAAATCCTGGAAAATTTTTTCCACTTTCAACAACTTTCCATTTTTCGAATATTTACGGTGTCGGTAAAAAGAAAGAATGCAACAACTCTCAAAGAACATTGGAGACCTTTTGATGATCAATTAAGAACCATTAGACAATGAAATGATTTCCATATTCTGGGGAATCCGAGAGAAACCCTTTCTATTTCCAAAAACTTCCCATTAATCAGATTTTTAAGGTCTCGGTGAAAAAACAAATGAAACAACTCTCAAAGAACATTGAAGACCTTCTGATGATCAATTAAGAACCATTAGTCAATGAAACTATTTCATCGTCCTGGAAATCTTGGAAAAATCCTTTCCATTTCCAAAAACTTTCAATTTTACAAATTTTTATAGTCTCGAAGAAAAAACAAATGAAACAACTCTCGAAGAACATTGGAGATCTTTTGATGATCAATTAAAAACCATTAGACAATGGAATGATTTCGATATCCTGGAAATCCTGAAAAAATATCTCCAATTGGGATGACGGGAGGAAAAAGGCCACGGTAGGAATACCAAGCAGCGTCTCCTGGGAGAAGCGTGGACCAGGTGTTGGATTTAGCTGGCTTAGGTCGACGGATGCAGTCGCGACAAGATTTCCTCCAGACGAGGAAGTGAGTCAAGGAGTGGGGATGAAAATAAGAATAAAATGAAAACGGGAACGAAAAAGTTTTCTCGAAATAATTCTTCGTCTGACGATCGACGAGACACTTTTATCTCGGGCCTTGTAACGCCGATAGCGAGAGCATTGTTCCGAGACACTTGGAAGATAAAGGCGCGTCACTCTCGCCGCTGCGAGACGAATCATATCGCTCCGAGGTTTCCGCCTCGCACATGAGATCGCGGAGAGAGCCTCCTGAGGGAAAATCCGAACCCGCGGGTGGAATTCTCAATCGAGACTTTTCCAATGTTCTCAAGGAAATTAGCCCGAGGTGACGCTGCGGGATACATTCATCATCAGGACCAAATTGTTTTAACTTGATTCCTATTTTTCCATGATGATGACCGTGACAGCTGCCAAAATATGAAAGAATCCACAATTGAAAATTTTTCATGGAAAATCCTGCATGAGCCTTCGCAGAGATCACCAGCGTGAGCTTCCATCCGAAAAAAACATTCGTCAGAGAGCTCAGTAGTGAATAAAGCTGATACAAGAGGAATCCAATAAGCCAGGTCTGGCCGAGTCGTAAAACGGGACAAACAAATTTTCCTTCTCCCCTTTGGTATTGAAAGTGTTCCACATGTCACCAAAGATCTGGGCGGAACGCATAAAAATCACGTAGGCCGCTCATGCTTCGTAATTGGGCCTTTGATGAGGTCGAACTTAATTAGACCTCGACCGATCATTGCCCTGACGATTTAATATTTCAAACTCAATCTGTCGTTGTCCGTAGACTGATTCGCCAATATATATTAATGACAGTCCCGGGAGTCTCTGCAGGAAGATCCTTCGGCCAGACACCTTAAAGGCGTTAAATTCAAACTCCAAAGTGTTCTTAGCGTGACCCGGTGAATTGACGATCAGCCAGCTAAAAGGATCGCCAGAAGGTCGCACCCGGCACGTTTAGTTGCACTCTGCGTAAACTCTCGTTCTATATGAGATCACTTAGTTCAGCTAACGAGGGTGCTCTTTCCTTGAACTCCTTCAGCACATGGGTACCGCATGCATATCATCAAAAGGGTTCATTGTTTATACCAATGTCCATTTTTGGATTGAATAATGAATAAACCTGGACAATTCAAAGTGGTCGAAATCAAGATGGATGGTGTGATAAGGATGATAAATAATGAAATGAAATATGGTTAAAATGGGCGAGATATTTAATCCAAAAGGGACAGGAGAGCCGGAATTCCAGCAGTAGAATAGGACTTGAGGGAAATAGTGGATCCAAGAATCAAGATGGACGCTCGGTGAGCTTTTTTTTACTAAAAAAGGATCGTTGGTCAGATCCGGGGGATCTTCGTATATTCCAAGAGATCGGAACGGCCGGAGGCGTCGCGACTCCCGAGAGGACTATTCGCGGTGCTCGTCCACGTCTGCGGGCTATCAATTGGCGAATTTGGTCCCCTTTCCTCGTTCTCACGCGAGCCGACCGTTTTCCAGGCTTTTGAAATATTGAGGAGCGAGAAAGGATCCCGAGCGACAATGCATACGTGAAAATAAGTCTCCCCTGCTCCGTCGAGAGACTACTTACGGAATTTGGAGCGCATTGTTGAAAAAATGTCGAGTATTTTGAGGATTCGATGTCGAGATACGAAAGAGGTCCGGATCCCCAGACCAAATCCTTCAGATCCTTCGATCGCTCAATCCTGATGTGTCATATTTATGGCTAATCGTGACAAAAATGAATTCTGATGAGACCAGCAACGGAAGAAGCGACGACCGGAGAGCTCGCTCCCGGAGTACCTCGAATCGTCCAGGAACGAGCTCCTGGGGCGTGGTTGCAGCAGTAAACGTCATCGGCAGGCCACTAAACGTCACCGACCAGGCCGGTTCTGACCCGTCACATTTGCATCGCTACAGTATCGCCAGCAGCGTCCCCATAATTCGCGCATCGCCTGGGAACCTCCGCGTCAACGTCCCCAACCGAGGATATATGGGGATAGGAGGAAGGCGCGAGCGATGACGATCATCGCCAACTCCCTTCGAGTCCACTTAACGCGACAAATTTCCACTTGAAATTTTCCCTCCCCCTGATGCCGTATCGTCAATTTCGATCTCTTTTATGGCTCTTTCATGTCTTTTTTATTTCCCATTTCAAGGTCTTGGAATCTCCGGTTGGTAGAGTGGATCATGAAAAATCAAAAAATTTCTCCATGATCCGAAAAAATGGAATTTGAAAATACGATTCAGGACCGGCAGTTGATGAAAAAGTGATGAGACATTCGTTAAAATCGTCGGTTTCCCGCTCGTCATTTCATTCCGACTGGTACTTGAGTTTTACCTCATAATTTTTAACCGCTGCATTTTCCCCCATCCCCCATTCGTGTTCCCTGTTTTTTTTTTCATGCGGTTTGCTGACTGGGGCTCGCTAATCGTTTCGACGATTAGCTCGATCGCGTCGCGCAGAAAATGACTCGCTCGCGTTGAGTAGGGTGGAGAACGGACAGAAGAGAGAAGGCTCGCGGAAGAATAATTCGAGAGTCACCAGGACAGGGTGGAAGGGGGGGTGGTGGAAAAGGGAATTCGAAGCGGAGGAAGAAAGCGCATCGCCAAGTACCCGGGGCGCTTCGCATTGTGTTCTCGGGCGCGTGCTGCGGAGGAAGCGAATCCGAGCAGAAGCGACTTTTTAATATCCACCGGATGATCCGTGAGCTGCGTCAGCGACTGTCATTGTTACCCTCTTCTCTCCCCTTGCCATCACTCTCTCTCTCTCGTTCTCTTGCTCTCTCTCCCGGTTCTTCTCCAATACAAGCCTTCTAATCCTCATCCCTCGATCCGACTTCAGTTTCCCTTCCTCTGAATTTTTTTCAACCCCTTACCCCTTGATTTTTTCACCCCCCCCCCCACTCCCTTGATTTTCTCCCAACCTTTTTTTTCCTCCCCCTACCATTGAATTTTTTTCCACACCCCCTAGTTTTGTACTACCCCATTCCCTTTTTCGCTTTTACCTACCCCTACTCGTTTTTTTTCCTCCTCCTCGGTTCTCGAAGCACAATGACAATTTTTCTCGTTTTATTCTCCGGTAAGCACTCGTTTCTCCTTTTTCTTCCTTTCTTTTTTATTTTTCGTTGCTTTCCTCAGTACCGCTCTCGTCCTTTCTTTACGGTCTTTGTTCCTCATTTTTCATCCCTCTCTTCTATTTTTTTTCCCTCTCGCTCTTTTCCTAGTTTCTGTACTCTTTTTACCTTTTTTTGCTTTCTGTTTCGTGGATTTTTCCTCGTCGTTTCTAATATCAAATATGATCTTGCGTGTATTTGAGTCAAGATTCGAGTTTCTTGTCTAATGGATTTGGTGACGCGGCCGGGCGCCTCGCTCATAATCCCGCGGCGCGGGTCATGAATTTTTCAAGCCCGCAACGCGCCAGGGTATACCTCCCATATTTATTACAACCGGATAAAATGATGAATCAGAGTCCCGCAAGATTTCACGTGAAACGGGAAATATATCGCGCACGGGGGGATTTGGCGAGCTTGAGAAGAGCGACGAAGAAAAAAGCAGAGAGGAAAAAAATAACAACAACGGAGAAACGACAAAAGGAATGGAAACAAAGGAAAATGGACGAGAATGACAAAAGTAAAAGAGAAGAAAAATAAACAATATGGAACAACGTTTCTAAATAGCAAAAAAAAATTTAAGAATCATATAATGTATTAAAAAAAATCCTACGTTGCAACGGAATAAAATACAGAATAAAAAAAATTGTCCCTAAAAGGAATGATTCATACAAAACCGTGCGTCAAACATGAGCTAGTCGACCATCGATGAATCATTGACAAAATCCCTACGATATCCTATTACGACTGCCATTTTAAAGATATTTAAATTTTTTTTTAAATTTATTTAGTTTATGAATTAATTTATTTAAAATTTTAGGAAAAACGAAAAAATTACGAATTGAAAAACAAAATGGTAAATATTAATGGACATTAAAAAATAGAATGTACCATTTTCATGTGATAAATATTTAAATAAAAAATTACGAAGACTGAAAAAAATTTTAAAAGTTGAGAAAACGAATTGAATATTTTTATCTCTTAATCCAGAACAATCCATAATATTTACAGATTCTATTTTTTTGTATTTAAAAAATCAGAAAATAGAGTAAACAAACTTCCGAATAATGAAAAAAGGCTAAAAATAGAAATAAAAAAGGCAAGGCAGGGTGAAGGGGAAGGTTTAGGAGGGTCGCGTGCCAGCTGGCCAACTTGTGGAGTGTCTGAGCATTTTTATACGCGTATATATACATGGGCGAGGAAAAGGGAGAAAACAGGAGAGATCAGCCCCTCTGTTGCACGTTCGGCCAAGACCGCGTTTCTCCTCCTCTCCCACACCCCCCCCTTTCCCCAGGGATTCTCTAATAGCAGATTTATTTGACGTCGCGAATACACACGTTTTTCCCAACCTCCTCACTTTTTTTCCCATTTTTCGCCCTCCTCTCTCTCTCTCTCTCTTTTTCTCTCCATCCTGAAGATGTCTACATTCCACTCGACGTGTATGCAATACAACCCTTCATTTTTTTTCTCAATCCCTATTTTTATTTATCTTTATCGAACATGTGAATTTTTCAGGATTCGAACACTCGTTCTATTTTTTCCACTACGAATTTATTTTTAATTTATTAATTTTTTATCTGCAGTGTACTTGTTTCATTTTTTATGTATAATACTTTTACTTTTAGTTTATTGAATAAATCTATAGATTTCTTTTTCAGTTCATTTCTTGGATTTTCAGAGACAGTAAAATTCTTTTTTCTTCGTTTTAAAAATAAAAAAAAAGCATTTGGCATGTTTATAAGGATGAACACGAGGAAAGTAAACATGTTCGGCACGTGAAAATCGAGGAACCATGAGAAATCGCCAGTGTTCCCATCTTTATGAATATTTCAATGGCGAATGGAGAGCTTCGCGGAGCCAGAAACTGAGAAAACGAAAGAAGAAGGAGAAAAAAAACGCGAAACGTAACAAAAAAAACATACTCTCCTCTCTCGTCTGGCCACCCCGGTGTGTTTTACGCCAAAAGAGCCCAAGAGCTATTTCGGAAATTGCACTGGCTCTACCCCCTCATGCTTTTTATATATAAATACGAATTGTATTTGTATGAAAAGAAATAAGAATTTAGTAAAAAATAAAAAAAATATATAATAGTAATGATACGCTTTTGGTTAATTTAGAAAATATTCTCATCCAGAAAGCTCATCTGAAGTTTCTAAATCGCGATTATGTGAAACTTTCACCGACTGAAAATTGAAAAATTGCGTATCTAATTTTTGTTGTATTACATCCATTATTAAAAAAAACATTGTCTATTTCTAATTCTATTTCAGAAAAATAAAAACCAATCAAAAGATCAAATTACTTTTTCAATTCGATTTTTCGTTTTCACAAGCAAACAAAATTATTTTTTATGAACAAAGTTCTGGGGTCTAGAAATTTAAATAAATTTAGTTGCGTATGTCATGTAAAATAAATGTAGCAAAACGTCATGCACCAACTTAATCTTGTATGATTGCATCAAACTTTTTTCTTATCGAAACAAATGCAATATAAGAAATGGCTTCAGGGCATCATTGCCATTTAGCCAAGATTGTGTCAAACGCGGTTGGATAAATGTCAACATGACACCTAGTGGCAAATTTTCTAATTAATAAGAGATAAGTGCACTTTAAATATGTCCATTGAACATGTTTCGAACGTGTTTTTCTGGATGAACACAAAGTCGAAAAACCGTCTATGGATGTCCACCATAAGTCCATCGAGAGTGCGAGTATGCATCCATAATGCGTTCCATGAGTGTACAAAATTCGTCGTGCACAACATCCATTAGTCGTTAAGTGTTTGGGCGATAGACGTTCATCGAATCGTTATTAAATGTTAAAAACACATGTATTCTATGTTTCTTCTTGCGTTCCTTAAACGTCAATTTAAGAATTCCTAAACGTTCCGAGATTCATCTACCGAACGTATAAAATACATCTTAAAGTGTGTTTACCCTCTGATTTTTGCATTACTGTACATCCAATTAACCTCCCACAGACGTTCATAAGATAATTGATTATATTGATTTGGGCATCTAATGGCTATTTCAAGAGACATCTGTTGAATGCAAATTAGATGGTTTCTGAACATCCGAAAAAGCATCCATTAAATATACAAATCATATACAAAAGACGTAGTCTCATCTGATTAGTGGATTACCTGTTTTACGTTTAACGGAGGTAGCGACCAATGTAATAGACGATAAAAATACTGAAAAATGAATTAAAAAATTATAAAATATTTATACAAGATAGAACAGACATTAGAACTGGGATAAACTTCCGAAAACCGGTTATGCCCAAATTTGCCGAAATTTTGCATGCACGTTATTTATTATAAATAAAACCATTTTGCATAGTGATTTCGACCGCATTGCAATAGTTTCCGAAATAATAAACTTTCAAGTTCAAGAATGATCGGTTCAAAAAGTGCAAATAAAAATTGAAAACAAGGGGAAAAGAGAGAAAAACTGAAAAGATGGACGAGTGATTGGAATGGATATTGTGAAAAGAGAGATGTAAGCAAGATGCTTGTTGATGAATAGGGAGCGGGTAGTTTGAGGAGAATGGATAAAGGAGTCGCGGAATTTCTGTCCAGCTGAGAAGGCACGGTGCATCGAAGCTTTGAGCGCTCTATATACATGTATACACATACTCACCGAGTCGAGGCAAAGGGGGGACGAAATTTCTCTTGCTCTTTCTCGTCCTGGCGTTGAAAGGGAAGGCAGGAGTTTTCATTAGCTCTGTAGACAATGCCAACTATCTCTCTCTCTCTCTCTCTCTCTATTTCTATTCGACTGATAGCGATAGCAACTCTGTTCGTTTACAAAACGCAGGGAGAGAATTTCCCTGAGAACTTCGGGGCACACGTGTACACACAGTTCGTGTCCCGTTAAAGGGAATTTTCCATCTCTCTTTATTTCCTCTTTACATTTTGATGCTTTCGATCTGTTTATCTATGTTCTTCTTATGTTTATTTTTATAATAATTTTATGTTTTGCTACATTTTTAAGATTGCGACTCAAATGTGACTAACTGCAGTATTGCAGAAACATTTCAAAGTAATAGTTTATTTATATAATTGATTGAAATAATATTGCAGATACGATAATTTTTTTAATTTTCGACATTTTTTTTATTTTGACGTCTGTTATGATTTTTCTTTTTCACTCGTAATATCTCTCGTCTCGTTTTTTTTCTTCCTGGCTTATTCCTGAGTTTTTATTCTTCGCTGTACGATTTTTTGACAAAAATATGCTCCTGTGCGGACTTCGCAATCGCTCGGTTTTCCCAATTGATAGGGAGCTTGCATTATTCTCTCCGTCTCTCGCGTCGATGTAAAAGCTTCGGAGAAAGCTCTCCCAAGCTCTCAGGCACACGCTCCCTTCCGTTCTTCTGTCCCTCTCCCTTGCCTCGTCTCGCTTCACCGAAAGCTCTCCAAAACGAGAGGTGAGCTTTAAAGTACCTTTCCTCCTTTTTTCAGCCTCGAACTTTCAGCTTCGAGTCTCTCCTCTCTCGCTCCTTTTCTCTTTTTTCCAAGTTTTAAATATCGATCTTTTTTTTTCTGTCGCGTGACCGAGTTTAAGAGGTGCATGCTCAATTTTTCGCGGATCAGGAACTTTTTTTTCGAGTTTTTTGAAATTCGCGAAGTTCAGAAATTTTCAAAAGTGTTTTTTAAACAAATTCTATATATATTATTTATGCTTTCAATAATGCAAATATTTTCGTCTCGTTTTGTAAATATTAAATCATGCATTAATTTTAAAACAATTTTAATATTAACATTTTGGGAAAACATTTTATACAAATATATATATTAAATTTAATCCAATTTTTTGCAATCCAGAAAAAAAGATTTGAAAACATGTAAATTTTTACATGCCAGAAATGGTCTGAGATAACTGGGTTGGAAATTTCATGAAAAATCCTTCAATGAAAAATACTTACAAAATTCCAAAAGCAAAACAAATAAGAAAAAGCGAAAAAAACTCTATTTTCAACCAAAATTCTTGTTCAGAATACTCCACTTTACGGATATCGGTATCAATATCGATAACCAGCGAGAGAGCGATTTAAAAAACGGTACGGATACAGGAAGAAAAAGAGAGAGGGAGAGTCAGAAAGAAAAAAAAGCTCGGAGGCTGGGGCTCGAGGAATCGAGTAAACGGTAAAGCCGCAAGGGATGCGATAGCGATATAAACCTCGCTGGCCAAACAGGAATCTCCATTGTGGAATTTTTTAATTAGGACGCCGAGGCTGCGTTTTTTAAAAATCCAATGGTCTCGTGCCTCTTCCCCCACCCACTACGCGAAAAGTGCCGAGTCAGGAATCCCATATTATTGTTATTATTTTTATTCTATTAATAATTAGTAGTAAAACCATTATTATTAACGTTATTTATAAAAATTTAAAATTTTTATTATTAAATTTAGTGGAAATGTATTTTTTTATATGTTTTTGAATAAATTTTTGTAAAATGTGGGTCTTGAGATGGAGGAGTGAAGATAAAATGTAAATAGGAGTAAGAAGGCTGATCGATCACGGGGCTCGGAAATATCGGATCCTCGGCAATATTGCAACGTCAAAAATATCCTTGCTGAGCGAGAGGGACATGGATTTACGGACAGAGAGAGAGAGAGAGACGAGAAAAAGAGGAAGGACGAGCAAGCGTAAAAAGAGTAAAAGGAATTTTTTTAAATTCGGAGATATGAATCTCGAGAGTATAAAGAATATTTTTTGCGGCCTTTGAAAAAATACTATTTTTTCATAGTAAATACTTGAAGGCAATGTTGGTATAAGAGTGGATAAATTACCAAAAGAATAAATAATACAAGTTATTAGAATTCGTCATAAATGAAATTTTGAAAAATATCAGATTACTATTCAAAATTATGAGTTTATTCCGAATAGTATCGAAAAAACATTGCACAATCAGCAGTTTAGCCATAGTAGTAAAAGGTAAAACAGAATGCAAAAAATTAAAGAAAATAGTCTTGAATTGCAAAATAGAAAAATTAGTACGGAACTCGAAAAGATGAAGAAAAGAGAAAAGGAAGAGTCGAACAGGTTCGCGGCGTGTCCACGTTTTCGTGAAAAGCGTTGACGTACCGGGACAAAAACGTTGGTTGGATCAAGAGGGGTTGAAGGGGTGAAGGGTGTGTGGTTGGGGATAGGGGTGGGCAAGGAGGGATAGCGCGTCGCGCGACGAGAGGTATCATGAGACGGGACGCGCGCTCCACGCCGGTGGAGCGATCAATGCGAGGCGCGAGTCTCGCTCGCCCCACTCCGCGGGATTCCTCCCCACTCAGGATTGTCGCGCGCAGGTCGAAGCGTCCCCCACTCCGCTCGGACCTCCAGTAGTTCATCCCCACTCCGCGCTCGTCGCTATGCCGACAGCATCCCTCGGTTTCCCCCACCACTCGCCTCGTCAGTTCCCACATTGACCTACACCTGGGCACCTGATCGAGAAAAAGCTCCCTCCGAGACGAAATTCTCCTTCATCTCTCCCACTATCTTCGAATCTCATCCCCCCTTATCCCCCAAGACACCCCTTCTCAACTTCTAGCCAGGAAATAGTTATATTTCGCCTTTTATTCAAATACCAAGACAACCAAAGTGCACAAACTCACGATTGTCTTTCGAAAGTTCCATTATTCTTGCTGGCTTTTTGTCTTGGACGATTCGATGCCCGAGAAACAAATGAAGAGAGAGGGTTGCATTGGAAACTAACCTCTAAATATTGCGAGGACAATACGATGAGAGGAATCATACTGTGAAACTGAAACTATGGAATAAAAATGGATGATAACAAAACTTAAGGATAGAACTAATAATAAAAACCTGGAGATGTAAGGGTGAGACACAACTATGCGAAAGAACATTGGAATCTGATCGGAAGGGCACACCGTTATGAGGGTATAATTCTATGGAAGAACAAACGAAAAATAAAGATTCTAGTAGATACGTTTAAGGGCATAAGGGATGCGTTCGGAAATTGGCTGATAGCACTGATATCGAATCTTGGAACATATCTTGACAGTACTGTCAGGCAATATCACTTGATAACTGTCACTGATGTCTGTAGTACTAGCATCCGTAGTACTATTACTAGTTCTTGTTCTAGTACTACAGACATTAGTGACAGTGATACAAGTTTGATTACAAGATAGTATTAAAAATGTTATCAATTGAATCAACCCGTGAAAAATTACTAGATACAACATTATTGGCACAAAAAACTATGAAAGAAAAGAAAATAATAAAAAAGGTATAGGAAGTTCTGAAATTATTGGTAGGGAGAAAGGGGAGTAAAACGAAGAAATCGAGAGATTGAAAAGCGAAGCGTTCATCCCCACCGAGGGCGTACGGTGAAGCGAGTGGTGGGGCGTGCGCACGGCGGTGGGAGCGCGCAGGAGAAGGCTCGAGGGGTGGGGGTGCTATAAGAGGCTGACGCGAGGGGGGGAGAGCTCAGTTCGTCCGAGAGGAGCGTGTTGTTGACTCTGTCGCGACGTGTCCAAACTGGCGCGTTTTAATTCCACGAAAAAAATCTTCAATACTCCCGTCCTGCTCGTTCTTACGCTCATGAACGAGACACCACGAATCTTTGTTCCGTTTTGCCGTTGACGCTGAGCGACAAACTACGCCGGCCAGACCCGGCTCACTTCACGAGCTACGCCCCATCGAGGACGACTCCGAGACAGCAGACTCTTCGTCAACGAAACATCGAGCCTCGTCACTTTATACGGTAAGTACCTTTTTCCATTTTTCCCACAAATATATTGGCCATCATTTCAATTCCTTTTTCTTTTTAATTCATGGTTAGATCAATAGTTAATTTTACTTTCAAATGATACCGATTAATTTATTTCATTTTAATTGATTCTTTAATTCGTAAATTGTGGCTAGGTCCGAGAAATGGTGATAAATAGTGATAATCCCAGTCGCATTATTCGCCTCGTTTCAATTGCCGAGACAGCTCGGTCCAAGAAAAAAAAGCGAGCACGCCGCGACCTTGTGACCACACGTCGAGTAATCAGCGACATCTCGTTTCCCTTTTCTATAACGCGTAGCTCACGAATGTGTTTATGTGTCGGGTAACGCACGCGCGGGACTCGCGAAGAAATAGCCGTAAGAAGAAATCTTCGGACGTTATAAAAACGAGCTTTTTTAAAAAGTAAAAAAGTACCCCAAGTAATGAAATAAAAATCTTGAAAAGTAAAACATGTCACCAAGTCATGAATTAAAATATTCAAAAATAAAAATGGACCCCTAGTAATGAAACTAAAAAGATCTTGAAGAACTAAAAAATGATCCCAACCAATGATATTAAATATTTACGAGCAAAAACGCACACGGAGTAATGACTGGCAAAACTAATGAAACGAAAAACCAATTGTTTCTCAATGTTTAAAATTCTAACCTCCAAATCGGAAATTAATAATTTCGTGCAGAAAAATTAAAACACTCATGTTTTGAAAAATGTTTCAAGACAATTGAAATCTGCAATAATTAAAAGTCCTTGTTCTTTTGGTCATTGAATAACTTCAAATATTATTCGTTTGCTAAAATTTGTGTTAATTTCCCAGTCGCGAGATTTCCGCGTCCGAGCGGCCATTAACCCCTCGGTGTCGTCACTCTCTTTCTCCCTCTCTGTTCGTCGCTCTCGCTCGTTCTCTCGGAGTTTCGGTGCAGCCAAGTGATTCGGGCCGGCTTCCACGTAGATTCCCGAGAGCCCCCCTCGAGGCCTCCAACCCCGATCGATAGGTACATAGGCGGCCGTTGTAACATCCTTTCCCTCACGCACCTATCTCCCTTGAAGTGTCCATTTTTTCCCTATTTTTTCTCTTTTAGAAATGGTTATTTCGATCCACCTATTTGTTACTAGTCTTTGGAGTATTTTTACCTTACGTAGTTAAGTAATTAAGGAAGTGAATAATCAGATCCTGAAATTTTTTCCTCCTCAGCATCATGCTTGTGGTCCATTCGAAATGCTTGGTCCATTTTAAACCACTATCATCAATTTTGATCTGTTTTGGTCCATTTTGAGGGGTCCTCAATGAATTTTCCCCTATTTAGGTCCACTTTTGATATAATTTGAAATTATTTTGGCTTATTTAGGTCCATTGGTCCACTTAATATTTCCTTTTGCTTCGATCGTTACAAAATACTAAGTCATTTAGTTTTTTTGTAAGATAGCATTTTTTAGCTTTAGTTTTAGACCAATAGATAAAACAATTAAGTAAAACTTGAATTGTTATCCAGTTGCTAGATTTTCTCCGATATAGATCAATTCTAAGTTTGGGGATTGGATTTCTGAATTCCAAATTCTATCAGAATTGATTGCTATCAGAATTCAATTTAAATTCGATTCTAATCTGATATAAGAAATTTAATTAACTTGAACAATAGATAATAAGTTTCTCATCATTTTTTAATCTAATCTCCAAAAGAGTCAAAATTAATTCCATTAATTGGAAACTATAAATTAAAAAAGAAGAAGGGAAGGAAAAAAGTCGCAAGTCGCTGATTCAGCGAGTTGGTGAATTTTCCGTCTCTCTCGGTTGGTGCGTCGAGAATTTAGTACACGTATATTCGAAGTGCATACAGAAATATGCATACTCCAAGGGGGGAATAGCTCCGGAGTCGGCAAAGGGGGAAAACCGTTTGCAGACTGCGATGCCTGAATTTCTGACAATGGCGTCGTTAGTAACGAGATGATACGGATGATAAAAGGGGAAGGGAAAAACGTACGTATGATCCACCAGGGAAATTTATGCGCTTTTTATCATTGAAATTCGTTTTTTAGGTTTTCTTCATGATTTCCTGCGGTTTTGAATACATTTAAAACTTAAATCACAATTTTTTTAGTTACTCCAAGATTCAACGTTTATTTTCAAGTGCTAAAAACAAGCTTGACGTTTTTGAAAAATCTTTCAAGAATCTTCCGATGTTTTCATCAAAACCGAGTCAAAGAAACTGCAAATTGAACTCTCCGAGTCACAGATCAACCGGATCCTGGGCTGGGCAGAATGCTTTGAATGTGGGTTAGCGAGTTGGAGGATTAAATGAGCCGCCCGAGGGTGAAAACTCTCGTTTACATCCACAAGCTCGTCTACGTCAAATGAACCAAAATATCGACACATCCTATTCTTGGGATTCCAAAAGTGAAAACGTCAATTATTGTGATCTGAAACCCACTGTAAATACAAAATGTGATATTTTGGATTTAAATTCAAACCTTCAGTTTTCAACTTTAAAAACAAATTACCCAACTTAGGGGTTTTAAGAAAACTTTATGATTTCAATTTTTGAAATCATGTAACCAAAATGTTGGTTTTAGAATTCATATTAAAAAGTTTCGTAGCTTCTTAGCATCCACTTCTGGTCTACGTCAAAAAAATCAAAATATCGGCATATTCTAAATTTAGGGATCCAAAAGTAAAAACATCAATTATTGTAATCTGAAAACCAATGCAAATCCGAAAATTCGATATTTTAGATCTATATTCAAACTTTCAGTTTTCAACTCTAAAAACACAATTATCCAATTTATCGGTTCTACAAAAACGTAAGTTTTCAGTTTTTGAAATCATGTAACGAAAATGTTCGTTTTAGAATTCAAATCAAAAAGTTTCTTGGCTGCTACAACTATGAATGCATTTTACTATATATCCGGCTGGAAAGTTTTGTATTCCTAGTAGAAAGGAAATCCACATTCCAAAGCTCAAAGGAATTCGTTTTTGAACTTCGTAATTAAAAAAATGCACTTTAACCAAAAAATGTGAAAAAAATTTGAAATTCCTTCATACAATTCCAATCAATTTTGCTCAAGGAAAATTTATGTTTTTAACCACAAAATTGTACACGGAGCATTGGAAAAATTAACGGGTGCTTTTCGTCGCATTCGAACAATGACAATATAGAGCTCAAAAAGGAAAGAGAGAGAGAGAGAGAGAAAAATCTCGAGACTGGATTTGAATGGAGCGAGTATTGAATGGGACAAATAAAAAGAGCTGGCACACGTGGCTTTTTCGATCTGCATGACGTTATTCGAGAGACTACGAGACTAATTAAGAAAAAAAAAGGCATCGAGTAATGAGCGACCCTCAGACTTTTCCTTTTTTTCTTCTCTTCTATTTCGCCTTCTCTTTTTTTTCACCTTATTAATTAGTACCGTCCATTATCGAGGAATTCGAATGCGTTACATCGAAATTCAGGTTCGAACAGTTTTACCTCTTTCTCACCCTTTTCGAGCTCCAGGAAAAAAATCGAATCGAATTACTTTTAATGACATTAACGATTTTTTTCCATTCATTTTTGTATTTTTACGCATTTCCTGTTTTTAATTGCGTTTATTGATTATTTCTTATCCGTGCTAAGAATTAATTGAAAATTCGATATTAAAATAATTGATAATTCAAATATTTTTTTAAATGTCGATTGTAAAAGAATTTTAACATTTGTTTAATTTATTATAATTTTTTTTTCATTTGGAAAAATAGTAATTTTGAAAAATTGGTTTATTGTTGGCCGTGTAGGAAGCGAAAAGAAGTCGCGGAAATACCGAATTAGGCGGGCTGGTAAGTCGGGCCAGCGGGCGTGAATGTTTGGCATTTTAATAAGGAAACGAGCGTTTACCTTGCAGCACTTCTCGATGCAGCACGCGTCGGCCTTGCCTCCCACCCGATGGACAAGACCGTGTCGCCTTTTCAGACCATACTTGCTCCGGAAAATTCCTTATCGAGCTCTAATCCTTTTTTTCCCTTTTTTGATCATTACTGGACTCATTTCCTCATTTTTCTTCTATATATTAATAATTTTTTCAATTTCTTTTTAAATTTAAACACTTCTTACATTTCTTAAAAATTTAAACAATTTTTATTTCATTACTATCGAAAAAGCCTTTTTGTTTGTGATAGAAATACGGGCGAAGGGGATTTCTTTCGAGTGTCTAATTCGCCTGAGGATTTCTTTAATTCCCGAGCCGGAAGTCGTCCGGCTCGATTGGACACGTTTTTTTCTTTGTCGTTAATAAAACTCCGGACTCGAGATAGCAGATATGAAAGCACTGACGGAAATCAAGCGACAAAGACCCAAAGAATACAAAAAGAAATGAATAATATTAACAAGAAAAAAAACGAAAATAATTGCCATTTGTAAATAATTACAATGAAAATTAATAAAGTCGTTTAAAAATGAACCAATACTTTGAATTTTTTAAAAATACATTCAACATTTTACAGGCAATTTAAATGTGCGTTTTAAAAATCGTTCCTGTTTTTTATAAATTATTTTATTTCTTATTTTAAATAATTTCAATTTTTTATTTCTATTTTAAATAACAAGATAATTTTTTAACCATTTTTACCATTGTGAAATTGAAAAACACTTCACATCTCGTCATGTCAAATTTTTTGGCGCGCCTGTCGGAGGGTTAAAACTTCAATTGAATTCGATTTTGCAATTTTTTTTTTTTTCGAATACTCCTTTTTCGTTTTTCAGTCGAGTCTAGTTTTTTGCACAAAGGCCCGGAACAGGCTCTCGAGCAATATCGAAAGGTGGTCGATAGTTTCCTCGTTTGTATACGAGCCTCATGCACGGACAAACATCCGAACTCGACGAAAATTCGCCCCGGGAGACTTTTCCCCACAGCCTGACATTACCAAAATGTCAGTGAATGTCAGCGTCTCCTGTGTTCTATTTTTCGTCACTATTTCAAGGAAAGAATAATTTATCTTGAGGTCCAATTTATTGCAATAAAATAAAATTGTTTAAAAATCGAGCAAAAAAAAATTTTAACGATGATAAAAACGACTTTTCGAATTCTTTATAATTTTTTTTTACTAAATTTAATTCAGTACTTTTTTGTCTTGTATCCGTATCTCTCTCACCCCTTCTCGCTCCTTTTTTTCAAACCGCGAAATATTTCTCATTAACGCTTGAAACAACGTCTCGGCTTTTCTCTCTCTCGCGACGTAATATTTGTAAAAAAGCTTGAGCGAGGAACGAGAGGGTGGAGGCGAGATGAGGAAGAACGAGACAATGCACTCGGGTGAGGGGGTGGGGGCTTGATGGAGGGGAGGAAAAAGGCGGTAATGGCGGAGAATCGCTGCAGTCGGAATGAGAAAATAGTCGATGGCTCGTCACACGTTCGTCGACGGATATGTTCGCGCGAGGGAAAAAAAAGGAACTCGGAAAAAAAAATATTTTAATGAAAAAAAACGTACCTTACGCAAATGAGAAATGAGAATATTTTTTAAAAGATCAAATGATGTTTGCAGATAAATCGGAGCATAAAAATCCAGTAATGAAAAAAAAAAAAAATTCAACATGAACTAAATTTTGTCTATTCTCTTATTTAAATATTTTGCAATGCTTGATAGAGAAAATAGCGAAGAAAATAATAACCCAAAGATGTACAAAAAATTGTAGATTAAAAAATGCAAATTTGAAGAAAATTGTCCGATATTAGAAAAATTGTCCATAAAATAAGTATGTGATAAAAAAATAGTAGACAGCTTGGACTTTCCTCGAGGCGTTCCCTATCATTTATTAAAAGCCTTCGGATCTCTTTTTTTCTCCGTTTCTCTTTATTTTTTGTCCTTTTTTTATTTTTATTTTTCTCTCTTCTTTTCTCACTCTTTTATATTCCCTCGTTCCCTCCGGCGCTTTTCCTTTCTCCCTCACTTTTAGCGTCCCGAATAAAAAGTTTGCCCATTAATGGCCAAAGCAGGGAAATGGGTGGTGGAGGAGGAGAGAGATAGATTTCTATTCAACGAGTGTTCAAAGATGTTGCATTGTTGCGAATTGAAGACCCGTTTTCCCTCCATATCGAGCCTCCATTTTTTCATCTCTTTTTTTTATTTTTGTCTTTCTGATTTATTTTTTTTCTCTTTTTCCATCCCTCTGTCTCTCTCTCTCTCTTCTCGTTTTTTTCCTCTTCCGTTTAATGGCGATAAACGGGGAAAAAATATACCGATTCGTTCTTTTTTCTGCAATTTTCTGAAAGCCATTACCATTTTTTTTGCTCCCTGTTTTTTCGTTTTTTTCGAAGACTTTGACGATTATGAAGGAATGGATGAGATAATCGTTCATTTTTTATTACTCGCTTCATACAGTTGAAGGGGATTTGAAGTGATTTGTGACTCGGAGAGATTTCGTCGAGGGAAATGCATTTTGAAATAATAATAATAATGCACTGGAAATTTAGGAAAAAATTTATTTTTTTAGACTTATTCTCATTGAATATTTTATATCGTTCTCTGATTACTTTTTTCGTGAGAATTTTCATCATAAGTTGTAGAAAATTTAAAAAAAAGAGAATGAATCTTTTTCTTTATATTTTTTTAATCGCGTGGATCATTTTTCTCTCGAGTAAAGTATCCTATCTTGGCTCGAAACACGTGTGTACACACACGAAAATGGGAAACTTTTCGACGGGAGATAAGAGTAATTTACCGGCTCGGAGGGCTCGCTAGCGGTAAATTACTTTTTCAATCCTGTTTGCCTTTATCTCGGATCGCACCGATCTTACACAGCATCGAAGAATCACGAATTTGGTTTTTTATTCGAAATTGCAATATAAAAATCGAATTTTTTATTTATTGCTAATTTTTATTTTCTAAAAACATTTATTTTTTAACTAATTTTTTTATTTATTTTACTACAATAAAATGTGAGGTGATTGCTGATAGAAGTGGCAAAGTGTTAAAAAAGATTCGTCGTGAACGAGAAAATGAAAAAATAGAAATAGAGTTGAAAATAGGTGAAATTAGTATTTTCTGATATGAAAAAATGAAATATTAGAGTAGTTCAAAATGTGGAGCTCTGCTGAGATTCGGTGGCCCGGCATATAGGCTAAGGGGCTTTTGTTAAATATGGCCCGGGAGCCTTTTCCTCTCTCGGTCTTTTGTCGTCGTCGTCGTAGTCGTCGACAAAGCCCGAAGAAGAATCCATCCTTCGAATGTGGAACAGCTGCCCTGCCTGTTCGAAAATACCGTGAATACGAGGTCAGAGCACATTTTTCGCTACAGGCTGTCTCAATGATAAAAAAACGTATCTCGCGCAATTTTTTTTTAATAAATCGTGAAACAGTGACGAATGAAAAACACACAAAACGTGTGAGAATTCGAAGAGGATTCTCATAAGTTATTTGTAATGTCTTAATTCCTTTTTTCATTTCCTTTAGTTGACCATAATTTAAAATTTTCTGTTGAGAGTGCACCTCCCCAGTAGTTAGAAAATTTGCCACCAGAAGTCATGTTGACTTTCGTCAGATCCCGATTGACGTTGATTGTTTGCACAAAAGTCTCCAACAATCACGTCTTACTGCTTCTATTGTTTATATACTTGATTTCGAATCGCAAGGATCAAGCTCTTTACAGTTAATCATAGATAATACCGACACACAAAAAAAAAGTGGCGATTACTTTTAATCTGACCCACCTATCTGTACGTATTTTGACGCGCTGAATTCGAATCCGGGGTGAGATTGGTCAATATACCTCCAAATTTTTGAGTAAAATCCAAAAAAACCGTTCAAAACCGCAAAAAAAATGAAAATTATAATTGATCTTGAAGATTAAGGGCATGCGCATGCTCGCTGCTCACAAAAAATGTACATGATCATCTATCACCACTGTCACCTTGCCCAGTATCGATAACTCGACGTCTCTACCAATCACGTTATTCTATTTTCACTGTTCGGAATTGATTTCGTACGAGATGTCCTGAATAGAATAGCTTTTATAGTTGAGCTCCAAGGATACGTGCAAGCTCGATGGCATCAAGAAGTGTCTAATATGACCTATACACTATGTTCATAGTTTTCGATCAGGTACTGTAACGTTGCCTAGTAGTGATAAGTTGAGGTCTTCGCTAATTACATTCTATTTTCACTGTTCAGAATTGATTTCGTACATGTCCTGCATGGAATAGCCTCTGTAGTTGAACTGTAAGGATATGTTCATGCTCGATGCAACAAAAAGTCTCTAATATGACCATCAGACGTATTATGACCTATACACTATGTTCATAGTTTTCGATCAGGTACTGTCACCTTGCCCAGTATCGATAAGTCAACGTCTTTAGCAATCACGTTATTCTATTTTCACTGTGCAGGATTGATTTCGTTTAGCATGCCTCGAATAGAATTGCTTCTATAGTCGAGTTCGAAGGATACGCGCATGCTCAATGACCACAAAAAGTGTCTCACATGACCATCAGACGTATTGTGTCATGTACACTATGATCGCAGTTGTCGATCAGGTATTGTTGTCAACTCTAGTATCGATGCCTTCTATACTGATCACATTGTTTTACTCCCTTTGTTCAGAATTGATTTTTGATCCCGTGAACACAACAGAATAACCATTCATGATGGCTCGAGCTTGAAGAGTATAAGCTACGCTGATGCACTCTGGTCACAAAAAGTGTCTAATACAGTCGCATCTCTGTAAGAGAAATCCCGGTAAGAGGAACTTTTTTATCCCCACTTGCAATCTAGCGCGAATCAATCAGTGTGGTCGTCCCATGCTCTATATGTGCGGCTACACTGGCGACAATTATGCAAACTAAAAAATTCACATCAGGAGTAGGGATGCTAGTGAAATTACTCTAATCGAGAGTTTTGGGGGCGGGGTTGAAATTCCGAACTGTAAATGACCAGAAAGCTCAAAATTCCGGAATTATCAACGAGTCCTTATACTTCGTTAGATAATTTCAATACTAAAATTCGGAGTTTTAAGCCTTCTGGTTTTTCCAAGTTTGGAACTTCAACTCGGCCTCTTATGATTACAATTTTCAGCCATCCACTGTCGCCAAATCTACTATTAATTGGTGCCATCACGTTATTCTAATTCCATCCAATAACCTGTATAGGGCCAGGATTTTGATCACTATTTTTACTCAAACTACATTCATATCTCTTATTTTTGTAATCTGCTTCGAAATGCCATTCTGCAACATGACTATTCTATGGTCTTAGAAAAGTACCGTGAACTGCAAACCGCGAATCATAATAAGTACTGTAGACTGTAGACCGCGAATCATAAAAATTTAGCAACATAGAAACCGCAAAGAAGTCAATTGATCGAATTCGATCGTGCACATAATTCGGCCCCTGTGAGGGTTAAAATTGATTTTCGATCCGCATGGATCGAGTTAGCTCTACATGATTGGTCAACTCTGAAGTCCTGAAGAACGCTTGTGCTGGTTGGTCACAAATTGGGTAATCTCTGTAATAGTAAATGAGCCAGTTTCCGTAACTCTTTCTGCCAATGTACGATGTCGATCTGTATATCCTGTAGAACTGTAGTTCGAGCTTAGATGTTTGCACACATGGAGAAAAATAAATAAATTCCCATAAATCGAGTTGGCCCCCTGTGTCGGTAGAATGAGAATTCGTAAAGCGAATTCGATGAGCAGCGATCACGCGCGCGAGGGGTTGAATTAGTGAGAATTATGGACGGGGGTAAAAAAAATGGTCGATTTGGAGGCGAAAAAATGGGGCTCGTGAGAAAGGTAAATGGTGTAGGATGACGTATGTGGGAGTCATTAGTAGATGAAGAGCGGAGGCGATCGAGGCCACGTGGAGCCCCAGATGCGCCTTGGATATATTATTTTTCTCCCTCCCGGACAATACGAAAGAGCTCGTTTTCGTCAACTTTATGGCCCTCGATTCCATATTTTACTCGTAATGCATCTTTTTTTAATTATCTTTTACCCATTAAATCAAAAATACCAGCGTATACCACTTTTACTCATTTTTACCACTTTTATTCATTTTTGAGTCATAATAACTTTTTATTTCTATAGTGGATAGTTAAAAATAGATAAATAATGAATTTTTTAAGGGTTTTTGAAAAAAATGATCGAAAAGACACTTTTAGTGTGAAACTTCCACGATTTTTGACAGCTGTCAAAACCACGTGGTACTTATGTAACATTATTGTAATTTTTTGTTTCTTACGGCTCTTACCTGAAATTTTGACCCTTTCGCCAGTCAGAACCAATGTCGAGTACATTTATCAGCCAAGCTTAATGAGATTTTGCAAAAATGAAGTCTCCCTCGATGGAGAGAGGACAAACGTCTCGACGATATAGAATTACAATTTTTTACCTCTTCTCACTACTTTTTAATTTTTTTTTTTTTTCGAGAGATTTACTCATCGCATTAGACTCCCGCGAGGATGGCTCGCGACGGAATAATTGCCGGGGAGAAGGGCGCCCGGAGGCGTCTCACGATATGACGAAAAGTCATCTCGACGCCTCTTAATGCCTCCGAGAATATTTCGACGGCGGGACGAGTCGCGACGAATTAGTGTTTACGATTAAATAGAAGATAAAGTAAAAAAAAAATTAATCTAGTCTGCAGAAAGATGATTTGAAAAAAATTTAAAAAAATGATAAGAAATAAAAAAATGTAAATAAATTTACGAATAAATAGAAAAATAAAATTCTGAATATTTTTCAGAATACAGGTAACAGAATACAGAATTCACTCAGAACGAAAACGGTAAACGATTCAAAGAAAAGTGAAAAAAAATTAAATAATTATAAACGGAAGAGTAAATCAAAAGATGAACAATTTACAAGAGAATGAGAAAAAAATTGTAAAAATTTCAGATTTCCTGAAAGACAAGAAAATATTTAGTTATGTACCGAGAGCGAGATGGAAAACAGTCTCGACGCGATTCCTCTCATTCGCTTTGGAGCTCCGTGTGTGTGTAAAACTCGCGAGCCTCAGTTATACATCCGCGCTTTTACGTTTATTTCGTCGAAAGATGCAAAAGCTCCATAATGGCCGGGGGAGATAATTAAAAAGCTGAGGAGAAGGGGAGACAGGTTGGAGAGGAAGGGAGAAAAAAAGATTGGAGGGGTAGAGAGAGAGAGACAGACTGGAGATATTAAAAGAGCAGTCTCACAGGCCGCGAAGGTAAAAGGCCCTTATCAACGAAGCGTTATCGCTTCCAGGCGGCCGTCCGAGGTTACGGCTTCCGGGAGGAAAACAGCCACCCCCGTCCTTTTATTTTTTCCCACTTTTATTTATAATTTTCGTCTCACATCGAAGATTCAAATCTTTTAAAAACTGTACTACTATAAAATTTTACTATTGTCATAATAGTAGCACTAGTAGTTCTAACTAATTATAGTTATTACTCGAAGAGCTTTTTAGAGCCTAATAAATTTTTTTTTAATTTAAATCACATTCTTCCTACTTGAAAAAAATAAAAAAATTCTAAATTTAAATTAATAATAACATTGAGTTCTGTTTTCTGAAAATGAAAAAGATGATTATGCTGCTTTTTTGCATTTTTCTCATTTCCAGAGACATTTTCCTCGTACCGTCAGGAAAATTTAAGTCGTAACGAGGCCGCGATGAGCTTTATTTGCGGGTAGATTCGAAAAGGGGAGGGGGTGGAATAGGGTGGAATGGGGTGGAGTGACGAGTCGAGGAATTCGGCGAGCCAGAAAAGCCTCGAGAGGGCACTATCGGGCTTGTTCTCGCGGACAGGAAACAAGAGTGCTACACGAACGAGAGCCGGTGAAATGCCGGCGAACGAAAGGCGAAGATAGAGTGGCTAAAGGGGAGAGAGAGAGCGAGATGAGAGAATGAGGAAAACGCGGAAACCGGAAATGGAGGCCTCGCTAACGTTTCGCTCCGACTTCTGGACGAGATCTCGAGAGATACTCGACGGGGTGAGCTCCATTTTTTTCTCCCGTTAAGCCTTTTTCTCTTTTCACTATTCATCCCGATGGTCATATTTTCTTTTAGATAGTTACCCCATTTTTTTTTCTTACCACATTTCGATCGTCTAAATATAAACCAAATCTCAAGCAGATGTATCCAAAATTATAATTCAACAATGAACGAGATAATAGTTTTAACCGACGTTTATTTTTTTTTACTGTAAAGAATCAGCTGCACAGAAAAGTTAAACTAAAACAACTGCAGTTAAGGAAAACTTATAAATTGTAAGAAAAAAATTCATTATAATTAATATACTTGCTTAGGAAGTTCTTCGTAAATACCGCCTATGAAATATGATATCGCTGTTTCAAAGTAATTGCTTTTTAAATGTTAAGTACTCTGGAATAATGGTATATGGAGACTGCGTCGAGTTAATGAAAAAGTGTTAGAAGTTAAATTTATTTTTGCTGCTGTTTTTATTTAACTCGTTTTCGTGTCTTCTCAGTGCAAATTTTGCAATCGATTTTCAAGTAACTTTCCAATAGTATTTTCATATAGCTATTAAAAATTCATAATCACAAATTTTCAGGATAATTTATAAAATTATAAATTTTTGGGGGTGTTGAATACATAAGATATTGAATACATAAGATACATAAGATAGAAGTCTGTATAGGGCTAGGAGAAAATATTTTATACTATTCAATTTGTTTTAAAGCGTATAGAAAAATGAAATTTTTTAATTAATTAATTATTTCAAATCACTTCATGATATCCAATGCATAGTGCAAGTTATTTTCAGGAGACTACATTTAGAATTAATACGGCCAAATATCTATCATAATATTATTATTATCATACATTTATCTGAAATATATGACCATTTTCATCATTAAAATGAGAATTTCTCTGCAATATACTAACATCGTAAATATCAAACGATATTGTATAAATTTTATCGTAACATTCATGAAATTGTTTAGTGTTGTTTACGTCTCTACAATTAACTTAATTGCCCGAAAAAACATTATCCATTGTCCGGAAAAATTAACATCATTCCAATTACATAAAGCGTAAATTTTTACAAAAGCCGAAGTATTTAACTCGAGCTAAACAATTTCCAATCAACTAATAGTAAATCTGAAGTAATTGATTAATCCAATTAGCAGCAAACAATAAACGAAGCGTGTACTCTTTATTTACTATAAAAGGAGTTAATTGAAAGATTCCATAACAAATCATATCAAACAACTATTGATCGAGTCTTACTATAAAAAAATGGAAATTTTAACTATATAGTTGAAAAATCATATATGTGAAGATGACTTCCTGGTGATTATTTGCAATTGTTTGTAATAAACTATGCAAAGATGTTTCTCAAATATTTTTTACCATTAACTCTAGGAGGTCGCACTTCTCATATGAAACAAAAAAGCCAAACTGGGGTCTACCACTGGGACCCCAAGATTTTGCATCAGCGGTATTTGGTCAATTGTTCAATCGTTCAATTAGCGAAATTTATTAATTTTTTTCAAATTTTTTGGAAAACACCGAATAAAAGCTGTATCTACGTATTTATTACGAATTATTAGTTTTGATGCGAACAATATTTGTAACATTTATTTCCTTTCGTAAAATTGAGAAAATACCATCCACCTAAAAATGACGGGGGGTCTAGAAGACCCCAGTGTGACCTGCTGACGTTAATTATTATTGATAAATTTGCCAACTGGTATTTGACAAATTTGACACGAACGATAAACCAAAACGAAACGCGATTTTTTTCTTTCATAAATAAAAATAAATAATTCAGTGCAATTTTTCTTATTGGGCACCCTTATAAGTTTGATTTGAATTAATAATGGAGGCGAAATTCAATTGATGGGTGTAATAAGTCCAACGAAGGGAATAATGCTCAATTTTTTTGGAAAAGATGGGAAACGTGTGTAACTTTTTCTCTATCTCCTTCTTTTCTTCTTGCTCGCTTCTTCCTGATTATCGTTCCTACTTGGCACGCACTTTCCTGCTCAATCTCCTTCCTTTTTTTCTCTTTCCTTCTTTGCAGAGTTTTCTCTTGGTCTCCCACAGTCTGGCTCTCCCCTGCGATGTTCGCGCTCCCTGCCACGCGATCTCTCTTGCGCTCTCTCTCTCTTACTCGTGTTCTCTCTAACTCTCTCTCTCTCTCTCTTTTACTCTGGCGTTGGCATGGCAACTGTTCTCTTATCCCAGGCCAGACCACAGTCCCAAAAACATTGACCTTATACACGCGAGGGAAATTGAGAGAAGAAAACGAGGTGACGAGAAAAAAAAGGAACTGACTAATATTATAATTCAAAGAATTAAGGAAGGAGGTTTAAGTTAGTTCGATCGCAAAAATTATTTTACAAAAATTTTGAAAAAAATTTATGTTTTGAACAAAGCATTTACAAATCGATTAAAAAAAGAAAAAAGTGATTCTGACGTCTAGTTTTTTAGTTATTCGAATTTCAAGTTTTGTGATTCTTCAATTTAATTGCGTGTTGATTACTGTGATTTTTCACAAAACTTGAAATCGCAAATCATAAAACCCAAAAAATACGTTTTTAAAAATAACTGGAAAATAGTTTTTACGGTTTTTATAGAAAAAAATGATATGTTGGAGTACTTTGGGAGAGAACATTTAGAAAAATAAATGAGGATGATCAGATGTCTAGTTTTGAATAAAATAATTGAGGTTGCTCGTTGCAGCGTTTCCGTTGGATATGACGGAAAAATTGTAGAAACGTGCTTTAATGTATAAAATGCACATGAGTAAAATTTCTGGAATCTTATCGTCTGAAAAGTCAAGATATTTATTCTTGAAAATATTAGTCATTTTTCGTAACCTGTCATAAGAGCTGATATTAAATGTAATGATATTAAACAATGAATCTCTTGATTTTCTAGTCCATGAAGTCTGAAATTTTTTTTTTATTATAACTTTTCCAGACTTTCACTATAAGCTGCTAGCAGCATAGCATTAAATAGTTAGTTTGGCGGCATACATTGTTAAATTATTATAAAATAGATCGCACATCCGGTGATTTGCACTACTCTACGTATCTGTTAAAATTTTGCACACTTTTTTATATGATTTAATAGAAACTATGATTAATTGTTCAAAACAATCTTATGGAAACAATTTCATGATTTTGTTTATTAGCGAAAATTAAAAAATATTCATCAAAATATTCATTAAATTTTCATCTATTACACGTAGAACATTTTGTCCAAATTTAATCAAATTGATGATGGATTGGTTTTGTATACCAGTTAACAAAACACAATTACTCCAAACATCGAAATTATTGACATTTCGATAAAATCCAAAAATTAAACCATTTTCGACATTTGAATACTTTAATATTATTATTATTATTATTATTATTAATAGTAACAATTTTTTAATTGATCGAAATGGCTCAGAAAATGAAGCAAGGAGATGAAAATTGACATGTATAAGACAAGGGAAGGAATATTGAAGATAATTAGGGGTGGAAAAACAAATTAGGTTACAGAACTTGAGAAAATGAGCGAGCGAGAAAATAGAGTGTAAGAGTCCAAATGATTAAAAAAATAAGGAAGAGCGGAGGAAAATTAGAGAGCGAAAGTAAACGGAAGGAAATATTAAGTTTAAAAACGAAAGAAAACAAAAATGAATGAAAAATAAAATAAAAAAGCGAAGGCCAAAGAATTGTTTCTAGGCGTAATAAATTCATTCATTCGTTCGTTCATTCAATCTCTTATTTTCCATCTCTCTCCCTCTTCGTTTTTTTTCTTATTTTTTATTTCATCTCTTTCTCACTCTAGCACTCGACTCGAACGAGATAAGAATGAGATGGCAAAGGACAGACGCATCGCTCTTCCCATCCATTTATTCTCGCTCTCACGGCCACCAGACCGCTCTTGATAAGAAAAAAAAAAGAAGAAAAAAAAACGAGAAAATAGTCTCTCGCCTACAACGTCCACTCGAGTCAATTCTATATTTTTTATTCAATAATTTCTTTTTTTCCTTTGAATGTTGCATCTGCAATTTTTTTATCGTATTGATATATAAATTTATGGAAAAGTTAATTTAAACAATGATTAATTCAACAAAAAGAATTTTAGAAAAAAAGTTTTTATTATTTTTTTATGACGAAGGAACGAGGCCAAAACTAATAAGGAAATAAAACTCTGTCCTCGAGTTCGTGCCTTGAATCTCCTTAATCTCATCGACAGTCCATAAAGTGCGTTCCGAAAAGGGGAAAAAGAAAAAAAATGGACAAAATCGTCGAAAATAACGATTTGCCCTAAATATTCGTCTCATTGTACTTTTTCGAGTGCCATTTGCACGTTTCAAAAAAAAATAGGTTGAGGAGGATTTTGAAGGGAGCTTTTCTCCCTTTTCTCTCCTTTTGAAAGAAAAAAAAAGAAGAAGAAAAAAAGGAAGAGGCTCGTCTCATTGGCATAAACGCTCCGGATACGTGTGAAATGTGAACGAGAGAGGGGCGAGTCGTATCCGTGGGGTCGCCGGACAAAAAGATACCCAGGGGTCAACACGTGGGATCCTCAACCTCTCGGGGCCACGCTTTCATTTCCATATGCTCGAAGGAGCTCGAAAAAAAAGTTTCTCAAATAAAAACTTAAAAAAGAAGTTTTCATTCTCAAAATAAACAAAAATTATATTTTTAGCATCCCAATTTCATTATTGATAATTGTATTAAATTTTTTTGACTGAATAAAACGCAAACTTTGAATACAAATTTTAACTCATTCACGTGTTCTCGAAGGAGCTTGAAAAAAGTTTTTCAAATAAAAACTAATTTCATTCTTGAAAATCTAAGTTTTTAAATAAAAAACTAAGTTTTCATTTTTGAAAACTTAAGTTTTCATTCTTGAAATAAAGAAAAAATATTTTGTTCCTTTTAAATTTGGAAATTTTAACATGATTAGAATGACAATATATAACGATCAGGATTGTCCACTGAGCTATGAGGCAGGACACTTACAGCGGTGTGAAAAACGATGAAAACGTGATAGTAAATGTGCCGAGAGCGGTTGCGTGTAAAAAAACAAGAGAAAAAAAAAGATGAAACGTTGCGCTCGACGAATTTTGAATACAATGGAAAAAGTCTAGTTAACATTCCAGTTTGCCAAAGCGGATTCGTCGTGTTTTTCTTTTTTTTGTCTCCTCGTTTTTTTTATTTTGTCGTCTAACCCCTTGACCTCCGAGGCGAACGGAAAAAAAGGAGAGAATATTGTCGAAGAGACGACGAAAAATCGAGGAGTAAAATTTCCATTTTTTTGTCATTCATTTCGAAATTTGAGAATTTAAGATTTCAGTTTATTTTTCTTAGACTTTTTTTCCAATCCGTTGTACCCCGAATTTATGTTGAAGGGAAAATTTTTTGAGGCTCACATCTGTGTTTCTTTGTTTTTCAGGTAGTCGGAAGGACCACGTGACCCTGAACGAGATGGGAAAATCGGAAAAACAAGATGGCGACGAGAGTGCGGAACAATTCGAAAAGAACGCGTTTTCCTCGTTGCGGTGGAAATCTTTAATTGGAAGTAAATAATGACTCACGAGAATATATAGTTCGAGAAATTCAAGGAACGAGAGAGAAAAGATAAAAGTGTGATCCGTACGCGTCTCATCCCGCCAAAAGTTCCGCGGCAACTTTTTCTCCCTCCGCTTCATCTTTCCCCCACTCCCGATCGCATTTTCGGATTCTCGGACGATGTCGGCTCGCTTTTTCCCCTTGCAACGTGCCAGAACGCGCTCGACGTCGTGAGGAGAATGTTCTTTTGCAAGAAATTTCATAAAAACGCGTTTTTAAACAAAAGTATTACTTTAACGGTTTTTCCCGAAAAAAAACAAAAGGCGGAATTTTCAAATCAGGCGGAATCAAATTTTCGATTAATTTTCGGATGAAAATCGTTGAAATTTCGCGCATTCGATTACTATTGTGTTTAATCGTGTGCAACGGTACATGTGAATTTACTTTTATTTTCAAAATTGCGATTTTTCGGTTAACTTCATAAAAAAAAAAAAAAAGATTGAAATTTTTTCGAACTTTCGTGAATTTCGGTATAAAAATCATCCGCGAACTTGGTGTACGCGCATTTCGTGAGCAATCACAAAGAACAATGCACGAGAATAGTCGAAGAAAGAATAATTTTGAAAATTGTTCAAAAGAAGAGGTAAAGGAAGAAAAAAAAGTTATTTACGGTGATCCCAAGCGTTGAAGGTTATCGAAGGTCAAATGCATTGTTGAAATAATTCTCGATAATCGTCGATTTCCTCCGTTTTTTCGTCCAGGATGTCTGGTGCGTGTGATGCGGAGAGTGCTAGAAAAAAAATGGCGCGTGCGGTGCGAGTGTGAGAGACGCGTTTCCGAAAAAGGACGCACGGGTGCGTGCGCGTTGTCCGACGCTAGCGACGCGGCGCGGCGAAATTCGTAATTCAGATACGACAATCGGACGTTGCGCCTCGTCACGAGAAGTTCTTTTTCTCATTTTATTCCCGAATCAATCTTCGTACGTTCAAAATCTTCAATTAGAGTAAAAAAGTGATTGAAAATTTATTTCTTACGTGTTTTTTTCGCTGGCGAGAAAAAAGATCTTTCCTCGCGTCGTGACGCTATTTTCCGCTCGGGGTCTCAATCTATTTTCGTATACTTTTTTCTGTGTATATATATTTTTATTATCCTTTTATTAAAACACTAAAAATCAGTTTTTCTTTAATGGAATATAAGACAAGTGTCATTTTAATGAAAAATTCAATAATTTCAATATGAATAAAATTTGAAATTTGTTTGCTTTGTTACGAATCAACGGTCACATGGCGCATTAGATTTTTGCATCGTATCTCAAAAATCCAAAGTGCACTTTTCTTTGTTTTATTTTCGTCAATATTTTGTGCCTAATTCGGTCACCTTTGGAATATTTCGAATAACTTTTGACCCCGCCCAGGCTTGAAACTGCTGAAATACAAATAAATCACGAGCCGCTCGTTTCGACATCTCTTATCGCATTATGACACGGAGGCTCGTTTCTTATCACACAACAACCGGGGGCGGTTCGTCGACAGTGTTTCGTGATATTTTTCTTTCTCACTTTTGTAATAACAACTTTTGCACGCCAAAACGTTAATTTCGATGTTTCGAAATATTCGTGTCAACATAACCTTAAATTTTGTATAATTGCATATTGGAACGGTACCAAATTTTTTCAGTTTTTATTGATTTAAAATTCTAGGAATTGGTGTGTGTTTGAAATTAAATTTTCACGTTTTAATAAAGGACTGATAGGATGGAGATTTAGGCGCTGGATCAATTTTTCTACATTCGGAAAGACAGAGCGTAGAAATCTTTTGGAACGATTTCGAGAATTGGAGCAAAATTAACGTGACCACAGTCCCTTATCATTGTCCTGTCCGGTGTTTATTATAATGTGCAACTGGACGGAGAACTGATAAGGGCCCAAGGGTTACAGAATCATCTGGAAGCACCTTCGCCGTTTCGCAACGAAATAAGAAATGAAAATTAAAAAAAAATCTTTATTTCATCTCATCGAAAACCTTTGGACAGTTGATTGTAAACTTTGGTAATAAGATTACAAGGAGAAATGCTAAAGCTGCCTTCAATAGAGACCAAATAGCAAAGAAAAAGGATTTAGAGCCTCATTGAATCTTGTTTTATGGATAAAATGAAATAATTTCGCCGTTTCGTAACGAAATGAGAAATGAAAATTCAAAAAAAAAAAAATATCTTTATTTCATCTCATCAAAAACCTTTGGACAGTTGATTGTAAACTTTGGTAATAAGATTACAAGGAGAAATGCAAAAGCTGCTTTCGATAGAGACCGAATGGCAAAGAAAAAGGGTTTAGAGCCTCGTTGAATCTTGTTTTATGGAGAAAATGAAATAATTTCAGCTTCAAGTTCCAGTGCACTTGGATGCAGCATTCTCAATTTGAATACTCGCAGGATTCAACCGGATCAACTGTGGAGTCCTGACGAGCTCGAGTTGCTTCGGATGTTCCAGAAATAAGATTTTCCTGGGCTCGCTGTCAACTCTTCCCACATCAAACAGTTTCAGCCCAGGTAAATCTTCAACTGCGAGACTGTGCTTTCCTGAGTCAACTTTTGGCAAGATCGGAGGATGAATTATGGAAAGTTTTGCGATCTTTGGGGCTATCGGTGTCTCCCCAGGAATTATTTTTTTTCTACGAGATAATACGCTGGATCGCGATTGAACATTTTGCCCTGTACCCTGGATTGCCACAGCAGATTTTTCTATGCTGACTATCGGAGCTGTAATTTTTTTAGAAACAAGAATTACAACAAGAAAAAATCATTTTTACGAATGTATACGAAATTATATATAATATAAATTGTATCATGTAAATAAATATGCTATAATATATGAGATATTTACCTTTTTCCATTGATTTTGTCACTGGACAATTGGCATGAGCGAGAAGCAAGGCTCTCAATTTCGCAACTTCGTTCTTCAGAGATTTTACTTCAAGCTGCAATGCAGCATTTTTTTCATTTGCTGTTGTTGCGGCCTTCTGTAACTGCTGGATCCAGGCTTTTCGCTTCGCTCGAGCTCTCATCGAGCTTGCTCTGTTCCTAGCTAAGACGTCTTGTTTTTTTGTGTGCTCCAAGCTTGAAGAATTCTCACTTCGATTATTGTTTCTTAATTTTTCTGAGTCGTGCGTCATGCTTTTCGACACTACAGAACCATTTTTGGTTAAAGTTTGTTTTAGTTTCTGTAAAAATGTAAATTTTAGTTATAGAGAAAAAGTACTTCCAAATAAATTAATGAATTACAACTGCGTTTGAGTTCTTTACCATTTTTGCTAAACTTAGTCTATTATTGCTGTTAGTATTTTTTTTCGTTATATTGGAGGAATCTCCCGTTTTTACTACAACATTTCTCGTCTCGATTTCTTCCATTTGGTAATTTTCTTGTCTTTCTTCGCACAACGGTACTGCTGAGAGTTGCATCATTTTGCCATCTGCTGTTTTCAACAACAATTGAACTTCCTGTCCATTTATCGACCTAGAAAATATAGCACTGATTATTTTCAATTCCATATTTATAAAAAAATTGTATGGATATTGGAATATTTTTAAACTGAAGTAATTACAAATTGGATGCATTTTTCAAATTGTGAGTGATTTTCGGAGCCACAAAGGTTTGAGTTTCTCGCTCAATAAGTGAATTGCAATTTTCTATTAATCTTTTGGTTTCCACTATTATTTCCGGTCTCTTGGGCTCGATTTTATCATCTCCAAGCAAAGAATCCTTGTTTAATTTTTTCCTCTCGATTTCCGCAGTACTTTCCATGTTGGGAAATATGTGTGGTGTGTGAAGAGTATCATCAGCCGAGGTCCCCTACAAAATCATAAGGATTTAGAAAAATGAAGAGAGATAAGACAGTATAAACAAATTCATTTTCATTGAGAGCTCTTCGTTATTATTATCTCTGTTTTAAAAGTATCAAAAATTGTAAAATGTAAAAAATTCGATAGAGCGTGATGAAAATCTTTTATAAAATATAATATGGTAATAAAATTTTGGATGGTTTCTCTTTTATGTACTTTTCGATTGATTCAACTTCACAATTGGTGTATACAAATTTACACATGAATAAGTGTAATGTAAGCAAAAACTTGAAGATTGCACATCAAATTTATAGGGACTTAAATGAATAAAATTATAAAAAATATTCTTAGTTATTGTATAAATGAAAACTAATTCTTCAAACTTGTTCATCTGATCTTGGATAATTATATAACGAGTTGTTATTCTTGTACAAAAAATCTATAGCTACAGAAAAAATGCCTTTCCCCAATTACTCAGAAATTATGTAGATAAATATTTCCAAAAATATTTTATTCTTTCATTTTAAATTGAAGAAAAATTTTGTAAAACCCAAAGACATTGAGATCATTGTTCATTTCTCTCGTAATACTGCGATGATAAAATCCTGATATAAAAAACAGAAAAAAATCCAAAAAATTTTGTATCTACATCTTAATAATAAAAATTATCACCAAATTTTATTAAATTCTCTACACATTAATTTAAATGATAACCCTCTTTAAAAAAGCAAAAGGCAAGAACCTCAGATTCGGACAACGTGACTGTTTTTCCATCCTCAACAGCTCTTCGAAAAGTCTCTTCGAATGGATTGACATTTTGGAGGTCTTGGAATAAGCCAACCTCTTCGCAATTCCTGATAAATCTTGTTGGCGTTGGAGTCTGATCGGCTGAACATAAAAAAAAAAACAAATTCATTTCCCAAACAATATCAAATATTACATGAAATATTATTGTCAGTTGTCAAATTTTTAAATATCAACCACGCATTGTTATACGAAAAGAAATTTTTATGTAAAATTTTGACGCTCAAATTTAATAAACGTTAATCTGAATACACAAAAACAAAAAAAACAAAAAAAGGATGTTAATAAATTTAGTACCACCCAAATTATCGTTCCTAATTATTGAGCACACTGTTTTCAATATTAAAAAAATTAATTAAATTAATAAAAAATATTAATAAACAAAAAAACTTGAATTTTGACACCTAACCTAAAAAAGTGACAGTACGAACCTACGAACGTATTTTTGCCATTATTGCCCAGATTGAGCACCATGTCGTGCTTTTTTTTGTGAACGACGAGATGATCCTCATTGGTAAAGCTCTGAAAATGTGACAGTCTAAGCGTCAGTCAAAACTCTTTTTTTTACTACAACAATGAGTAATTGTTAATAAACAAGAAATGCTGAAATACCATATTGCAACCTGGCGATGGACAGGCAAAGGGTTTTTCGGAATCGTCCATTTTTTCATTAATTAATCACCTCTAACAATTAATAATATTATTTTCAAGCCTCGAATCAACTTATATTAACGATTACTTTAACAAAACAATTGTTTTCAACAAAGTCTGAGCGATCTGTTTTCACTTCCTAATCACTCTTCTGAATTCGGTGACAATACCGACCGAGGCTCGTGATTCCCCGGAACGCCACCGCGGCGCTGCTTACGTGCTTCCATTTTGAAAAGCAAAAGTGATGACTTTTTGTTTCAATTTCTGCTCATTTTTTGCATTTTCATGATTAATTAACATTCCCACGAGTACTGTTATCACTTGTAATTATGTATTTTGCGAACAAAGTCGAAGTCATAGACGCGGAGTCTTTTCGCTTTTTTCTTTTCGGCTTGTGATCAAATTTTTGTGATCAAATGCACTCCTCTCAGTAATTGGGTCCTGAAACATCGTAGAAAAATCTAAAATGAAAATGAAAATTTTTCACATGACGGTAGATAAAAATAAATAGAAAAGTAGTATTAGTAAATATTTCAGTAACGTCAACGAAAAACTCTATATTGACGTTCTGTAAAAGATAAAAGAGCGCGTGCAATCGTGAGTTACTTTTCTAGAAAAAAAAACTGTATTATGAAAAACGCGCTGAAATTAGAAAGTTCATAAATTTTTATTCCAAAATTTTTATTTTTAAATAGCGCTACGGCGGCCTTCCGGAGAATCACGAGGTTTGCAGTCGGTATTATCGATTCTTAAACGTACTCAAATGATAACTCATCTATTCTCTGAGTTGCCGACATATCCTAAATTGCCGACGAGTGTTTTTTTCAGCACCACCACGTAGCTCAAAACACCCTCCGCTGCTCCAAATTAATTTTTTTTTATCTCTGTAATTATAAAAATATTTTCAACCACGAACGATAAATTTTATCTTCGGAGTATTTGTAACTCCACCTACAATCGATTGGCGCAGGTTATAAAAAACAAAACAAAATGATGCGGTCAAGTTTCAGTTCAAATTTGTTTTCCTGATGATTGCATTCAAATAATTATTAAACTACAAAAATTTATAAATATGCTACTAATTCACCGCCCTCGAGCTACAATCGAATATGGTTTACGAAATTCTGAAACTCCAAATGTTCTGTTCAGTTTGATGTAGCTGGAAAAATTTCTCTTAAGCTTGGCAGGAAAAAATTTTTTTTCTCATGATCAAAATAAAAACTATTCTTCAAATTATATAGAAAATTATTCAAGAAAATTGTAATTAGTCTCTATGCAATTATTAAAATATCGGACATTTTAGTTCGAAATTAAAATCTTTTTGACTTCAGTGGTGCTCGACAAGGACAGAAACTCCACGAGACTTTCTTCTCTCTCTCTCGGCGTTGATTTTGCAGTCCTATTGGGTAACGTTATTGAAATATTCTGACGACCTAACCTCTCTTTTTCATCGAACTATCTCAAAAGAGTGAAAATCGAAAATAATATAAAAAATATCGTTAAAAATGGCAGGAGCTCGTCTCCCGTTTATCCAGTTGACTCGATCTTTTCACACGAGTCCTATCAACAATGAAATTCGAAAGATGGCTCGCTTGCGTGTCGTGGACAACAGCGAGATCGGAAAACAGGCTATGCTCGAGGGTAAGCCGCCGAAGTGTATTCACGTTTACAACAAACCAGGAGTCGGCCACATCGGTGAGTTAGAAAAATGAAACAAAATACATATAACAAAAATTTGAAAATATTTTCATAAATAATTTACAGAAGTTCATTTGGAAAACTATTCAAAAATGACATTAATGACGCCTAAAAACGTAAATAAATAGGACAGCAATATAAGAATCGTCATAATGAATTTTGTTAATGATAATTATCTTTTTTATAGATAAAATTAGATAATTAAACGTCAAAAAATTACAGTATATTCCTTTGGATCCCAAGATTTGTCCTCTGGCCCAAATTTTAATGAGAATTTACGTATTAATTAATAAAAAAATAAATAAACAACGGGCGCGTCACTCGCGAGAAATCAGTTGTCTGATCTTTGTTTATTTTTTTATTAATCAAAAAGTAAATTCTCATGAAAATATGAACCAGAGGATAATTCTTGGGATCGAAAAGAATATGCTATAATTTTTTCAAGTTTAATTATTCGATTTTGAAAGAGAAATCCGAGTTCTACGAAATTTGAGTGGTCACGTGATTGCGATTGCTCTTAAAAACAAGCAAAACATAAACTGGACGATAATTAATATTGTACAAACAAATGCAAAAAAAATTCATGATCTCGAAAATAATGCATCAATAATTATGTTTCAGAAATGGAATTATTTCGATGTTGAAATCATCGATAATAATAAATTTTGTTTCAGGTGATCAAGTTCTCGTCGCGATCAAAGGACGGATGAAAAAAGGGATTTTGGTCGGTGTTAGAAAACCTCAGAGCGCAAAAATACCAAAATTTGACAGCAACAATTTGGTTCTGATCGATGATAACGGAACGCCTCTCGGTACACGAATCCACGTTCCGATTCCTCACATTCTTAGGACAATAATGAAAGAAAAGACGCACAAGAAAGGAGCGGATTACACTAAACTCTTGGCGATTGCGACGACTTTTGTGTAGCTAATTTTAAAGATGAAATTGTAACGTTTTTTTTTTGCGTACAGATGAAGTTAGAAAATGTTTTTTAACAATAATCAGTTATGAATTATGCAATAAATAATTTAATACAACATTTTGTTTGAATTTCTATTTTTGAGGAAAATCTTTTTTCCGTCCTTGGAAAATCTTTTCATAAGTATTTTCTTCTCACGATTCGCAGGCCCCAATTTGTTTCTCCTCATTTCCAGACTGAAAAAAAATTATTTAAGGTAGTTCGAAAGTAAAAATTGTTTTCTTACGAAAATTTTGAAAAAAATATATGTTATGGATGAAAAATTTACAAATCAATTGATAAAAGAGAAAAGTAATTCTAAAAGAGAAAAGTAATTCTACCGTCTAGTTTTTTAGTTATTCGATTTTGAAGTTTTGTGATTCTTCCATTTAAATGCGTGTTAAACGCAGTGAAAAAATGTTTTTCAAAATAACTCAAAAACGGTTCTTACCATTGTCATAGAAAAAAAGGAGATGTTAGAGTACTTCGTAAAGAATATTCCGAAAAAAATGAGCTTGGTTTACCGTCTAGTTTCGGAGAAAAAAATTATTTAGTGAAAATCACACACTTATTTCAGTGAGAGAATTTTCCAGGATCGCAAAATGACAACGCGGAAATTATATCCACCATATTTACCTCTTTTTCATCGATGAAAATCTTAAAATTTATCAAAATTAATTTCCCAAAAATTGCAAAAAGGGGCCCCGCCCCATGTTTAAACGGCACCCAGCGATTGAACGACCTTAAATGGTTATAATTATTTCACAATTTGCATTTTCTATAAAAAAAAAAATGATGATTTTTTCAATAATAAAGTAATGAATTTGTGAAATTCTCAAAATATATGAAAATTGTCAAGAATTTTTTTTTGATTTGTGAAATTTTCCTAAACAGAAAATCGACGAAAATCGAAGAAGGAATTATTTCGAATCCGAGAGCTAGAGATTGAAAAAAGAAATTTATTAAAGACCTGTCAGAGGATTGAGGATTATTTTTTGTCCTCACAGGCAAAAAACTCCGCACTCGATAATTCTGCCCCTGTTCGCACTTGTTATAAAATACAAAATGAAGCGACCCGACAGGAAGCTTTTTCGCAAATCCAACAGCCAAATACAATGATTTTTCATTTATTATCGACTTTTTCCTTCCTCCTGTCTTCATTTACCTCTCGCCATTAATCGACACCGTGTACAAAATGGTCTCCATTCTCCGATAAAAAAAAATCCGTTCACTCAAGTAAAATAAAAGTGGAAAAAAATGCTAGCAAAAAGTTACGAAAAATAATAAAATAAAAAATTCCAACGAAAAAAAATTGTGCAAGTTCGTTGCTTCGAAGAAACGACAAATTGGTCTCGCAACTTTCAAAGAATCGCCTCATATTTTGAAAATTTTTTTTTTTGTCGAAATTTTTTTTTTCTTTTTGCAATTTTTTTTCTTTAGACCGTCAAGTCATTTATTCATACTCATATAACGCCGTAAATACAATCGTGAATGCTTGCATTATGCCTAGATAACTATTATCAATCAAATATTGGACAAGTCCGCTTTCTCGCCCCTCTCCAAAATTCTCGTTTTCATTTTTTTTCACTTATTCTTCTCGTTTCCTTTCACTTCCTATTGTTTTATTCGACAAAAGAGATCCCCAGTACGCGTTTGTACTATCGATTGATCGTAAAAAAGAAAGAAAAGGTATTGCAAACTACGAGAGAAAACAAAATTGAAGGACATTTAAAAAAAGAGCGAGAGTGAGAGAGATGAAACGAGGATTTTTTTGAAAATTCATTTTTTTCGAAATTAATGTTAAAAAAAGAACGAAAGAAGCTGAAAACTAATTTTTGACTAATTTCTTCGTCGATTCAGTGTTTCTAACTTTTCCTCTTTTGTACAGTACAAAATACGTCTCCTGCACATGTGTACGTGTGTGTATTAAGTTTTTTCGGAATTCGAAGTTGAAATTATGAAAAATATCTTCGTGATGAAATTTCGAGGCAAAAACTCTTTTGGCGATTTTTGATCCGACACACCAGAGGAGAGATATCGAAAGAAAAAGATTTAAGCCAATCAGCGACCGCGTCACGTGACCTGTCGTCACGTGGCGTTCACGGATTGGCCAGCGTCGAAAATCGCCGATATCTCGCGAACGGTTGAACGGATCCAAAAACGCTAAAAGACTTTTCGTTTCGAAATTTCATCGCGAGTATTATTTTTCTCTCGGCATTTATTTCCAAGACAACTTTATGCACTCAGCGCACGAATATATACATATATATCCAGCAACAGCGTTCTTTCCTTGGACGTGTTGAAAAATCGGTGCGAGATGATTTTACTCGATCTTTTCGTTTTCTCGGGACGAATTTCATAAAAAATAGCTAAACTCTTACAAAGGATATTTTTAGTATTTTTTTATTCGGTTTTCAAATGTCACACGTCAAGAAAATCACGACGTCGCAAAATCGTTTTTTTTTATCCAGGAACATTTTCAACTCATTTTTTTTATCCTTTTCCTCTCTCTCTCTCTTCATCTCCACTCTCGAAATTTAATTTTGTCGACTGAGCTAAGGATTATATTTCTATTATCATCATTTTTTTTTATTCTTGAGAGTGAATTGGAGGCCTCAAAAAAGTCGCCTCTGCTTCTTCTTATTTCTCGTATTCTTTTTCTGCTTTATTTTTCTCTCTCGCTCTCGCGTAATTACAATTCCTAACGTTTTCTACGTCTTTTTTTCCTTCGATTATTCTCCTCTCTTCTCCCTTTTCTTCTCACTTAAGAAAAACCTAGAGTCTGCTCCTCGTATCAGTCTTCTGCGTTTTGTGTTTTTTTTCTCTTTATTTTTTTATGGTTATTTCCTTTTTTACACTCTTCCTAAACAAAAAAAAGCTCCTCTTTCGATTGGTTCGAGAACCAAAAATATTTTCGACTCTGGCTGCTTCGAGAAACAGAAACCAAAAAAATGCAATTCTTTCTCCGGCTATTCAGTATTTTTCCCTTTATTTCGTTCACATCGCGTAATCAAAGTCTCGGGAGACTTTCCGCCAACATTCTCGAGAGGGTATAGGTAAAAATGCCGCGTCACACTCATCGTCAATGTACAAAAAGAAAATCGGTTAATTATTGAAAAAGAAAACAATATTCCTCGAGGAAAGAACGAAAAAAATGCTTAAGGGATGATTATCTTTTTTTTCGCGAGAGGGTGAGTTTCTGATCGAGAAGAGAGTATACATCCGGAAGGAGGTCCAAAAAAGGAAATGGATATTAAATTCATCGAGTTACAGGGAATGATTCGCAAATTACGATAAATCCTGAGACGAACGAAAGTAAAAAATGAAAAGGAAAAAGAAACAATTCGATTCTTCCTTCTCCAAATTCTTAATTCGCGAAGTTCGTGAGAGAATAATTCTTAATAATGATAATAGTAATAGTTAAAAAACCAGGGGCGCGAGCTACAACACGAAATTCCCCCTCATTTTTTTTCGTTTAAGCACATTTTTCGTAAAAAAAGAGTGAGGTGTTTGATAATTAACGGTGGTTGTGAGGGAGAGAGGGGGGCCGCGGGGCGGGGGGGGGGGGGGGGGGGGGGGGGGGCGTTTTTCTCCTTCCATCCCACTTTCGGTTTTTTTCTTCATTTTTTTTTTCGTCTTGTTTTCCCGTTGCGTTTCCTCCCACGTTGTTTTCTCCTCGTCCTGGGCTATTGGTTGGGCTTTTTCGTTGGATCGCTGTTTATTTATTTTCCTCTTCTCGTGTGATTCAGTGTTTGTTGTTTTGTCTGCTTGATGTTTGTTTTTTCTTTGTTTGTAATTAATATCTCGGGCGTCTCATCTACTTCCGGTCCTCCTGATCGCAGTCACGGCTTATGTGACCCGTTTTTCCGCATATGTAGCAGATCTTGCCGCCCGCCTCCGTGCAGTTGCGGGCAATGTGGCCCGTCTTGTTGCAATTGTAACAACTCTGGAACGCAAAGCGACCCGAGTCATTGTTACCCTCCGGGCAACTGCGAGCCATGTGACCCGTTTTGTTGCAGTTGTAACAGCTCATTTCCGGTCCCTGCAACAATTCATTACATTTTATTTAATTAAAATATTAAAAACTTGGAATAATTTATATCTAAGGTGATATACACGATGCAGATAAGTCGTTGACGAACTATAAAAAACGATTTTTGTTGTTGTCAATTATCGCCAATATATGACCAATTCTTTGGGAAAATCGGATGCGTACTTGAAATTGAATGTATTTTCTTTATTTTTATACTCTTAACGAG
>JAPYYX010000494.1:0-53375 GCA_030522605.1 Cremastinae sp. B BG-2022a | reverse complement strand
TGACGTACACTTATTCTAGAAAAATTTTCACGCATGAGATTGCTTATTTCAAAATTTTCACATTTTCGTTCACTGAACGTTCAGAACTTCAAGTACATTATAATCAGGGCTTCCAGAGTGAAAAGAACTCGGTTGGGTAGAGTGAGATATACAGTTTGAATTTGTGGATTTTTTGCGGAGAATGTACAATACGACCATGGACTCCTGGATCTATGACGTGGTAGGTGCCACAAAAGTGATCGTTTCGACAATGCTCTGCTTTTCGCGTATTCTCAGCGAGAATCGCTTTATTCTTGTTGCCAACTGGCGAGAGCAAATAATTCGTGTCTTTGTCGCGAAATCTCGAATTGATTTTATCACTCGACGAGGTTAGAACTACCGAAGTTTCTCTCGATTATCTCTCGTTATATTTCGTGCATAGGTTTTTAGGGATGTAAAACATGTTTCAAGTGCAATCATAAATGTCGCGGGTAGTCCAATTTTTCCATATTTTTTAATCAATAAATAGATATCTTCTCATAAAAAAATCTGAGCCGTTCTTCCGTCGACGAGAACGTGTCATAATTTTTAAAAGTCCAATTATTCAATAAGTATCGTGTAATCGATGTGTAGAGAAGTTTTATCACAAGGACTAAAAAAACATTTCTCTATGAACTCCTCTCGCAATATTGAATAATTGAACGTGAAAGAATTATTGGGCATACTTTCGATCAGGAGAATGGCCCGTTGATAATTTGATGAGATTTTATGCATGCATTGATTGCTTAATATTATTATTAAGCAATAATCTAATTAATTTAAAAAATGATTCTTGAAATGATTATTTTCAAAAATGATTCAACATTTGGTGTCTGACGACCCTTGCGGTTGAGTATAATATTTTTATCATAAAAAAATATCAAATTTAATTTTGCGAGTCAAACAATTGCCCGACCAGCTCGGACTGTATCGATTTTTGTTTTGGATTCATCAACATTTTCTATTCTGCAACGAAAAAATAATGGATCTCAATAAACTTTGCATGAATTACGATAACTCAAATTCTCACTGAAAAACTGGTTCCAATGAAAATGAGAAAAAAACGCTGCATAAATGGAAACGAAACCGAGTCATCGTCAATCTGGTCACTCAGAGTCTAATCGGCCAATAGGATTTCGCGTATGCACGTAGGCCGTGAAAACTCATAGCGTATTCGCTTTTCTCTTGCTCGTAACGCGTTGATAATTTACTCACGGTTTCTATCCGACAAATTGTACAGGCGCGTGGCATACGAAAATGAAAAAACGTAAAGTTAACAATGTTGACTCGTTTCTGAAATTTAACGTAGTGTTTAACATAAATCGTCAAGTCGATAAAATATAATTCTAAAGAATTACCAAATATAATTTACGAAGGAAAAGAGTTGCGCGTTGCGCTTATGTCAACAAGTTTTTTCTTTTTTCCAAAATATTCAGGATTTCGGAGACAAACGTGAATCTTTTTAGCATCTATTATTTCTTTCGAACTCATACAACCTGAGCATCGCCCTAAATGCATTCACAAATCAAAAGATAATTTCTTATAAAAAACCAGGAGTTACTAATGAACAGATTTTAAATGTCATAGAACGAGAAATAAGAAATAAAACCAGTACGAAGTTTTCTCTCAAGAGAACAATATTTCCAGTATTAACGTTGCGAGATCCAACAATGTTGAATGGTTCTTTAAATTTAGATGCGTTTACAAATTTATGGAAATTTTTTTAACTAAAACCATGAGGTACTTAAAATGAAAAGATTTAAAATTTTTCACGGAACGTGTGATAAGAAAAAAAACGAGTACGAGCCTTTATCTGAAGAGGATGATATTTCGAGAGTTGACTGCATGAAAGACGTTGCGACAATTCAAAATGTTGATCGGTTTTCGAAAATTGTTTTCGATGCTTTTACGAATTCACGAAAATTTTAAAAAATCCATGAATTTTTTAAATAAATATATTCAAGAATTTCCTAAAACGAGAGCGATAAGGATGAAGGAGGGTACGGGGTCTTATCTTAAGGAGACGAAATCTCAAGTGTTGAAGGATCACACGAAAGTTGCGACAGCTAACAATATTGATGGATTTTTGAAATTTAAATGCATTTGCGAATCTAGGAAAACCTAAAAAAACATGATTTTTTAAAAATAAACACATTTTAAAAGTTTAATAAAACTCGTGATAAGAAATAAGGCGAGTACGAAGTTCTATCCTAAGGAGATGAAATTTGGCCAATTGAAGAATCACACGAAAAGCGTTGCGACAGTTGACAATGTTGATGAGTTTTTGAAATTTAAATGCATTTGCGAATCGAGGAAAACCTAAAAAACACCATTTTTTAAAAATCAACAGATTTAAAAATTTTATTAAAACTCGCGATAAAAAATAAGGGGAGTACGAAGTTTTATCCTAAGGAGATGAAATTTGGCCAATTGAAGAATCACACGAAAAGCGTTGCGGCAGTTAACAATGTTGATGAGTTTTTGAAATTTGAATGCATTTGCGAATCGAGGAAAACCTAAAAAACATGATTATTTAAAAATCAACAGATTTTAAGAGTTTAATAAAATTCACGAAAAGAACGAAGACGAGTACGAAGTTTTATTCTAAGGAAATAAAATTTGGCCAATTGAAGGATCACACGAAAAGCGTTGCGACAGTTAACAATGTTGATTCGTATCTGAAATTCCGAGGCACTTACGAGAGTACCAAAATGAAAAAAGACATGAGTTTTTTTTTAAAATAAACAGAATTTAAATGTTTCATAAAACGCGCGATAAGAAAGAAGGCGAGTACGAGGTTTTATCTCAAGAGGATGATATTTCAAGAGTTAAAGGAACACATGAAAGGCGTTGCGAGTAGCAGCAGGGGAGGAGCGGGAGGGACTTTTGAATCCCCCGGGGCAGTGGAGAGGGAAAATAGCGACGAGGCGACCGTATACGTGAAACCGTGATGCTTGTGTACTCGCGGGGGTGGTATCAGCGGGGCGGGGAGTCAAGTTTAAGGCCACGAGACGGCGGTGACGTCACTGCCGCGCGCGAATCACGGTTAACTCTTCTTCTTTGCTCGTTGCTCGTTGGCCCTAACCTTCGACAATGCGTTGACGGATAAATCCTTGAACGCTTTCTCGAAAAAAAAAAAAAAAAAAACTAGGAATAGCCGAAACCCGTCGCGTGCTACGTCTCACGATAAAAAATTATTGTCTTACCGTCGGATTTCAGACATTCAACATCGGCTCTCTTTTGCTAAATTTCATAAATTTCTTAATTTATTTCGCTATCGCTTCATTTTTACAGTTACATTTTATTCAAATACTTTATACTTTTGTATTTTTAGCGGTGCGCCAGCCGTCGATCGTTATTTTTATCGCGAAAAAATAATGAGAACGATTTTAAATTTGTTCTGATTTAGCCTTAAAAAATTTAATCCGATTTTGCAATGGCTCACGATTCACTTACCGTCAGATTTCTTTTACATAACTTCGTTTATCTTTTGTTAAATTTCACAAATTTTTTACTCCTTTCTCTATCAATTGTATAATTTATATATTTTTTTTTTCATCGAATGTTCGATACTTTTATATTTTTAGCAGTGAGGCAACGATCCATCGTTCTCTCTGCAAAAAAGTAATGAAAACGATTTAAAAATTTGGACTCATTTCCCCTCAAAATAAAATTTAATTCGAAGTGCAAAAATGTTAGGCTGACACTCGTAACCGCAGTTGATCGCCCGGTGTGAGACTTCAAGGCTAGCCATAGTCCGATATCTCGAGAATTGCGAAACGGAGAGCTCGCAGTGTCCCCAGGAATATTAGACATGTAACGTACCTGCTGTGATCAACGTTTGTGTATTATATATCGCGAACAGGAAAGCACCGAGCGCTCCATTTCCGTGCCTCCTGTTACGCAATTTTACATTATTGCACAGATCGCCATTTGAGCTCGCAGCTGGAGAAAATTTCTGATCTGTTACGTAGATCGAGTCATTTTATTTTAAGATTGCGAAAATGACAATATTTTTTATTCAATATCTTTAAATTCCTGACAATTTTTCAAATTTCATACATCTTTCCAACTTGAACGAATAATATTAAGATTAAGTACTTTTAGAATCACTTTCACTCTTATACAATTTTCACATTATTGCATAGTTCGCTATTGGAGCTCGCAGTTGGAGAAAATTTCTGATTTGTTATGAAAACGTCAAGATATTTTCGTTTGAGATTACAAAAATGAAAATATTCTTATTCTTATCATAATAATGTTGAGTAATAATCGATTAATAAGTAGTGACCGTATTTCCAATGTAGTATTTTTCATTTCGACGATGAATAATATATCGAAATTAAATATTCTTAAGATTGATGTCCACTGTTGAATACTTTTGTATCCCCCAAAAAATACATATGCTAAATTTAGAGACGAATGTTTTTCACGCAAAACGATACGTTGAAATTTTTTTCGCAGAATTGTGATAATTGAAAAAAAAAAAAAACTCGGAAAGATTTTGCCACTCAATTAATTAATACTTTATCAACATCGAAATTCCGATGCAGAAAAATATTACGAACGTTTCGAGAGATATTTAATTTTGATAAAGAGTAAATTTATCAATTAATGTTCGTACAGAGTGATAAGAGACGTAACAATTTTAGCGAATGAAAAAAAATGAAGCAGAGTCGGAAAGGAGTCTCAAGCTCCATGGAAAGAAAGAGCGAAGCGAAAAAAAGCTCTCAAAAAAGAGTGTGGGCCAGAGTAAGTTCTTGACGATGGTCAAGGTCTCTTGGGACTCGTAGAAATTGGGTCGTGGTTCTCCGTCTCTTTTGCTAGCTTTTGTACAGGAGGTATTATAACACCGAAGGCCATGGCCTTCGCCGTGAGCCCAGGGTCTTCATCCTCGTAATATCGATTCGAGCGGTCTCTCTCTCTCTCTCTCTCTCGCTTCCCTACACTCATCTCTATATTCCTTTTGTCTCTCATCTTTTCAACCCTGCCTTCGATCTATCTCCGTATCTCCTGGTACTCGAGTCCAATGTTGTGCCAACAATCGAGCATCGGAACAACCGATTATGAACTCCAAACGTCACCCATTCGACATCCTGCCATTAATTCACCGATCAATAAATTTTCATCAATTTTATCCCCGACGGTGATAAACATTTTTTTCTCTATTTATTTTTTACGACTTGTATTTCGGACGATTTTTCAGGTGAAAATAATCCGTCAAGTGCGATGGAAATTTATTCAATTTTTCATCTCATTGAATTTTACACTTTTCATCGATCATCGCCTCGAAAAAAATTGCAAAGTACGAAAATAAATTGGATGCTCCGCAGCTCGCGATTGGTCGCTATCGCGGCTCGCCACTCTTATTTTTTGCTCGCATTCTTACCTCGGTGTTAAAAAAAAATGAGCAGAGAAAAAATATCCAAGAGGAAAAACATGCAGTCCTAAAATTCGGGCGTGGTCGTCCGTTTTACTTTTAATTCCTAAAATTTACGATTAGTTTTCGGCGGAAGTTAAAATAATTGACTCATAAGCCGTAGATAAATTCAAAGTCTTTTTTAGATTTTTACGACAGAAGGAAACTTATTTCAGAATTAGTATACAGAATTTTGAGTGCGAACAATGGAAAGAATAAAGTAGTTACTACACGATAAGTTTTTATACATATGCTCGAATCATAAAAACCATAATAAAAGTTAAATAATTATAAAATAATGGAAAATTTTGGAAAGCGCGTGGAGTATAAAAGGGGACTAGGAAAGAGTCGAGCGCGTCGTGTCGTGCAGGCAACACCCGTCGGAGTGAGTTTCAAGGTGAACGCTGCGCGGCGTGCAAGAGCATCGGCGATTTCCGCCGAGGCTCGGCGTCTAAAATTGCGACGGCGCGCCGAGGCTGCCAGTGTCGTCGCCGGTACGCTGCCGTCGGCATTCTCAGTGTTCGCGAGTTTCAGAAAAGCCAAGTTCAAGGCCAACAAAAGCGAAGCCGTCGTTTCTCCCACCCCGTAATCTTTCTCGCCGTTCCGTGAGGTTAGGTAAGAAATAACGGCGGGATGAGTACAACGTTGGACAATTCAGCAACCTCCGAAATTTGTTTAACCCCTTCGTAGTCGCTTTTCTCTCACATTTTCATGACAATCCGACTCATCGTACTTTCTAATGGAACCTCGATCCCGCTGAAACCTTCGTGCGCGTTTGTATACGCGGGACAAAATCGTAAAGGCCAAGGCGAAAAAAACTGTCCCACGGGCATTGTCTCCGCTTACGGAACGCGTATAATCATAAATAAAAATAAAAAAATTGCCGCACAATACACATGAACGAAGAATTTATTTCGAGACGAATATTTCCGTCTGAAAAATAGTTATTTTCGTTTGGTAAGTCAATTGTGTGTTCATAAAAATTTAAGCATCGATAACAAAATCGTATTCATTTCAATTTTTATTGAGGAAAATGAAAAATAAGTTTTTCTTTCGTTTTTGATCGAAGTCTTAAAAAAGATAAGAAATGTCTAGTGCGTAGCAACCGCACGCTGTAAAAGCGAAACTTTCCAGGAATATATTCTCATTTTCCGCGATTTCTAACAGCTCATCCAAAAATATGGTGAGACAGGGCAAGAAATAGATAAAGTGAACCAGACGAAAATCATTATTTTGATGATAACTATAGTTAATAATAGAACGTTTATTTATCCAAATTTTTTCTTTATTATGGTAATGTAAAAACGTGTCTTGTATTGAAAATAATTCCCAAACAGCTCATATTGTGGTTGTCCGTGAAAATTTTCAATCATTTTCGAATGGCCCGGGAAGTCATTCACGAAAACGTGTAAATGAATTTTCGTTACGATTTTGGAATACGGTCTGTGATAATTGAAAGTCGAGTAAGTAATTTCGTTTTCGTGATGTCAAAGTTTAATTCAAAAAACGCAAAACTTCGAAAAAACATCATAGTCAAGCACGTTTTATTAAGAAGAATGAAAATGATAAGAATTCTATAAAATTTGTGAAGGACGTTCTTCTACGAGAAGAATGAAAATCTTTTTTACAAATTATTCGTCCTTCTATGCATTTTTTGAACATGCAGTTGTACGTCCTGTGTACAAAAAGGCATTTTGTTATTCAACTATCCAATAAGACGAAAAAATTGACATAATTATTCAATTGTTTGACACCGAAAAACACTATTGCCAAATTTCATCAAAGTTTCGTCATTTTTCAATTCATTCTGTATTTTACATGCATTCGTCTAATATAGTGGTATCGAATTACTGAAAGGTAATTGGATCAAATTGTCAAACAAATTGTTTTTTTTCGTGATATTTTAGTTGCCATATACCGCTTATTGCACTTTTAAAAGCAATCACAACCTCGAAAATTACTACAGTTACTCTGGTCGAATTTTTCATGAGAATTTACTTATTGATGAATAATAAAATAAACAAAGATCGGCCAACAGCTTTCTCGCGGGAGTTGCGCACGTTGCTTATTTATTTTTTTATTAATTAATATGCAAATTCCCATGAAAATTTGGACCAGAGGACGATTCTTGGGATCGAGAGGAATGTACTGTAATTTTTTCAAGTTTAATTATTCGATTTTGAGAGAGAAATCCGAGTCCGACGAAATCCGGTCGGTCACGTGATTGTAATTGCTCTTAAGAACGGAAGACATGTCAATTATTGCATCTTCGACAGAGTGTAAGCTCTTATTCTTTTCTTGAATGTAACTAAGCACGAACTTCATTTCCTCGCTCTTTGCCCAAATCTCAAATTTTAGGGAGACCAAACAACGACGTACTCGAGATAAGAAAGCTCTCTCGGCATCAGACCGTTTTCGCCATTCTCTGCTTCTTACTTTTTGCTTCCAATGCTCGCGTAATAACGTCCTTCATGCTCGTTTTCGTGACGTTCGATCGTGAGCGTATTTTCATGACGATTTTTCAAGTGCTTCTTCTCGTGACATTTTTTAAGCGTTTTGATGACGCTGAAGCGTGTAACGTAAACAAACCCCGGAACGTGCCATAAAAAGTTTTACTTACAAAATTTTTAACTTCCTTATCTTATTATAAAATGGGACTTGTTTCGTTTTGCCACAATTTTTTGGTAAAATACAGTTGTTCCGTGACGGAGATAACGTATCTTTGTCGAGATGGGAATTCTTAGGTAAGGTGGGAGACAACAAACAGAGGAGCGAGCATTCCCGTGCTCGGATAAGTCAGGTTCAAGGCTAGCAAGAGATAAATTCTCTCTTTCGTTAATGTAGAACTTGCGCGAAAACAATTTTATATAAATTTTCTTATCATTTCCTGTCAACCTTCTTGAGTCTCATAAAAATTGACGTATTAAATTTGAATGGGTTTCACTGTGTGGATGCCCAGCTAACATTACAAATGGCAAATTTTCGTAACGTACGATATCAAGCGATTTTTTTGTGATTTTAAATAAATATCGTGACTGGTGCCTTTACTTAATGCTACATATTGTTTAAAAAATACAAAATTTTCTAATATTTGTTAAGAAAATAAATTGTAAATTTTTTTTAAACAATTTTTCGCACACTACGTGTGAACTGCTCGAAAACTTTTTTACTCGACTGTACAGCTAGAAACACATCAATTCGTAGATCGTCGTTTAAAAAATCGCTCACCTCCTTCGCGAAATGAAACGAGAGCGATTTGTCGCTAATTTAATTACGAGTCAAAGAGTTCGTGGAAATTTACCTATCTCTTCCTCATATCGAGTCTCTCTGGGGGTAAATCGAAGGAATAAAAAATATCTCGGAAGATTGAACGTTGTTTCGAGGCTCGGCTCTGAAAAAAAGCTTCGAATTCTGCAGCAGCTGGATTCTAAAAATTCTTGGGCCGGACGTGCCAGTTCAAAAATAGCGGTCGTAAGCCAAAAAGAATCGAGAGGAATGAAAAATGCAACAGTGCACTTTTGAACATAAATTTAAAAGATCTCGATTTTTTTGGTGTTTATTGTTTTAACCTTCATAAGATACTTAGAATACGTTGAGATAATATTATTATTTTTTTCATTTCTAGGTCTGCATGATGTCCGGTAATGCCGTCGAAACCCTCATAGGAAATAACAGGACGATGCCAAGTATCAAACAGGAAGTGGAGAATCCGACCACACCGACCCAAAATTATAATCAAGTTTGTTCACCCAGTACGACGATCCAACATCAGGAGGTAATTAACTTTTTTTTATTTGCGTTCGAATGATCTTGGAATTAAAAAAAATATTTTGAAAACTTCAAAGACGTTGATGCTCCTTGAGAGAGCAAAAATATTTTTTCTTTTTTAACATTTTTTATAGTTCGTAAAATGAGAGTAAAACAATTTATAAATTCTCAAACTAAAATTATAAACCGATTACAACGAAGATTGTCGGTAGTCAAATAGCACAAAAATCGAGTCGACTTCTTTTTAAATACTATAAGACTAATTTAAAAAAAAACGTGAAATTTTGTGACCAGTCTTCAAAGTCCTCCTGGTAATTGCCTACCATTTTTTTCTCATCACACGAGCAATTCCCAAATAACCCATTATTTCTAATCCGGAAGAAAAATATTTCGGACCTTCCTCGAAGGATCCTTGATGAGTTTTTCAGAACTATAAAAATGTCAGGTATCGCTAATTCAAAAAAAAATTTTGTTTAAAGGCGCTTTGTGGAAAAATGGACATGCAAGATTACGGAGGAGGCGGTGGAAGTCCAGGGAGTCCGGAGATGCAGCACTGTTCCTCGACGACACAGCCGCTCGGGACGCCCGAGGTACTTTTAAATTATATAACTCGAGTTAGCAAACAACGGGTCTCTTGGTCGCAAGCAAGCCTTTGTAGTACTCGTAATGACAACATCGCATCTATTTTGGCGAGCATTGATTAAAGGCGGACCACCCCCTAACGTTTTATTGAAGCTAATGCTCGCGGCCGATCGACGCGTTGAAATATTCAGCTCTCCCCAACTCGCCGGTCGACTGCTAGCAGCTTGGCCACGAGGCCTCAAAACTCGCGAGTTCTTTTTTTCCCTCCCCGTAAACGTATAATTATCGTATGGCTTATTTATAACTCTCGTTTGTACGCGAGCGCGATTGCGAACGATAATACGCGGTGCTATCCGCGATCTTTCGAAACGATCGAGACAATTAATAATCTCTTTTCAATTTTTTCTCAGGGAGGATTGAAGGAAGAGGACATGATGCCGAGGCGACTGTGTCTCGTTTGCGGCGATGTAGCCAGCGGATTTCACTACGGAGTTGCATCCTGTGAGGCGTGCAAAGCATTTTTCAAAAGAACCATACAAGGTTCGTTTTATAGAGAATATTTTCAAATTATAGTAGATGTTAAGAACGTCTCGGGAGAACGAATATAAAATTGTCATTTAGAATTTATGGAATCTGAATTTCGAAGAAAATGAGGTGATCGCCTGTTCACCAGAGACAATGATAAATAACTATTCTTGTAAAAAAGATTTTTCACATCTTTCAAAAACACGTCAAAGTTAATGTTGGCAGTGACGTAAAATCGAGTCAAAGACATTACTGTAATTTATGCACATCGAAACTCATTAATGTATTGAAACTAATTGATAAAAAAAAATTGCTCGAAGAGTCATGCTCAAATAATAAATCTTTACAGGCAATATAGAGTACACGTGCCCAGCGAACGGCGAGTGTGAGATCAACAAGCGGAGAAGAAAAGCTTGCCAGGCGTGCCGGTTTCAGAAATGTTTGAGGCAAGGAATGCTCAAAGAGGGTGTGAGACTCGATCGAGTTCGCGGCGGTAGACAAAAGTATAGAAGAGCCACGGATCCGTATTTGCCAGTAAAAACAGTTACATTGGAAGGTAAAAAAAATGCATTTTCCGTCGTTATTAACAAATGCGTGTAACGATCATCGTTTTTGTTTTTCGCGCATGCGTTTTTTCACATGATTGACACGAATAAATGACGTTCTTTGTTTGTTTGCTGATTTAATGTTTTAAGCCAACGTAGGAATGCCAGGGTTCGGAGGAACGACAAGTAAGTTATCGATATGATTTCGAGTTATCGTACATCGTAATTCGCATCATCGATCGGTATCGTATTTCCCGCTCAGATATTGATTACCGATCGAACAATTGCGTAATAATTTAGTTTGTCACATTCGCGTAAAAGCCTGCGAGTGAATGGATTCGATCTAAATTATTGCTTTTTATTGTAGACAATAAAATGATGGAGGCGCTCATCGCCTGCGAACCGGACGTACTTCAGGTTTTCAATGTCTCACAAACGATGGATACGGACCAACGAGTACTGGGACAGCTGTCGGATTTATATGATCGCGAGCTCGTTGGAGTTATTGGTAATAATTTGTTATTCCGCATCAACAATTAACTTTTCCGGTTCTATACCGTTTATTTTATTTACTTTTTGTTAAAAAATAGGATGGGCGAAGCAAATCCCCGGATTCAGCAGCTTGGCACTGAATGATCAGATGCGCCTTCTACAGAGCTCGTGGGCTGAAATTCTCACGTTCAGTCTCGCTTGGAGAAGTATGCCCAACACAGGGCGCCTCAGGTTTGCCCAGGATCTATCTCTCGACGAGAGACTCGCTCGGGAATGTCATTGTACCGAACTTTACCAGCATGTAAGTTAATAGGAATACAAACAATTGAATAAATTACAATTTAATTGCATACTTGAAAATCATTATTTGCTTACAGTGTATGCAAATTGTGGAAAGGATTCAGCGATTAGGCCTAGCCAGAGAAGAATATTATATCTTGAAAGCTCTGATATTGACGAACAGTGACGTGAGGCTAGATGAGCCCCAAGCACTTTATCGTTTTCGTGATTCAATCCTGAATTCGTTATCGGATTGCGTGGCTGCGGTAAGGCCTGGCCAGGCGCTCAGAGCAACGCAAAACATGTTCCTAGTGCTGCCGAGTCTGCGACAAGCCGACGGTGTCGTGAGAAAATTCTGGTCGAGCGTTTACAGAACCGGTAAAGTGCCGATGAACAAACTATTCGTGGAGATGCTCGAAGCCGCTTGTTACCGATGATGGGATGAGTGGGAAAATCGCCACGAATCTATTCGTTCGAATCTGCGTGAAAAGAACACCGAGGCGCTGTTCGATCGAGCTTCGCAATTGATCGATTCTACGACCGTCCCCGAACCGGCGACATATCTCGCGTAACAATAAGAAAACGAACTTCGAAGCGTTATGTACAGACTTGGATGACACGATAGTGAGATGAAAAACGCGAGTTATTTTTCCTCTCTTCTTTTTCAATTTTTTTTTTTCTGCGCAGAGCTCGCTCCTATTTTTCTGCCTTAAGGTCGAAGCACGCTTGATGTTACACATACGTACGTACTGTACGGTAATGCCATACGGTACTCTCGCGACGTATTCTCGTTTATGTCAGTCTCGTTGTTCCAAGTCTTTAATTCGTTAAAGTTACATCGGACGACGATGTATTGTTGAGTAGTTAACAAGTTGAGCTTTAGCTACCGCTTCTGCAGGTACGGATATTATTCACAAGCTGGATTGCAATACGAGAAAGTGCAATATACCTCGTAGTATACAGTGCAATCCTTTGGAACAACGAGTCGCTTTATTCATTATCATTCTTATTATTAGTATTATTGTCATTGCTGTAACCGCGATGGTCGTCATTTTTTTTGCTGGTCACAAGCGTTCGCCAGGTGAATGATAAAACCGTTGAACGATTCGGGACGAACTGAAGCGTAATGGAGAATTATTTGGAGATGGAAGCGAGAGTGAGAATGAGAGGAAAGCGAAAGAAACTTTGTTGTTACGTGACCGGTTAGCATATTTCACGCGTGCCAGGGAGAACGTAATGAAGTACATTCAGGGATCTTTATAATCTAGTTGTTATTATTATTATTACTATTATTGTTGTAAATGCATTATGCAAATCGCGGGCATAATTTCATTAGTTCGTATTTACGATTGAAATTTGATTCGAATTATAAAAGTTGATTTCATTGAAAATTGACCGGACACCGATGATCGTACAGCAATGTTCGATTGATTCTCTGTCTCATGAAAATTGTTGATTTTAAAGTTTCGCGGAGTGCTTTTTTTCAAATATTCGCTCATTTGTATTCGGCTATACTCGATTATTATCATTGCTCTCGAAAAATTTCGCTCATTAGATTTTTTTTAAGAATATTAACCAAATTCTTCGCTCGAGGGTATGTTCTTAATCTTATTAATTTCGCAGCTTGTAATAAAATCATAAATATCCCCTGGAAGGAGCGATACGAAGCGCTCAACGGCGAGAGAATAGCGCGTAGCATAATAAAACGTTTTAATGATAAAGAAATAAGATGGCTGTTGTACCACGGCGAATTTATTTTACTTTCGGATGCTAGATGAAAATTATTGTCCCATCGCAAAAAAAGGGGACTACAGTTCTCGAAATCGGTAAAGTTCGAAAACTTTATTCTTTTATTCGCGAGGTTAAAGATAATAACGTCATTTTACCTCATTCCTACAGATGTCTATTTAGTTTCCCGACGCCGAGACGCTTATATATCGAACTGTGATATTCGCTCTACTTAGTCCACAGAGCAACTGTTACCGTCATTACACAAGCATTATTAGGTTGGTTCGTCCTCGCGCAGCTTCGTTTTTGTTTAGAAATTACGTGCCTTCTTTTCAAAGTCCTCGAGTGAGTTTTGCGAACTTTTCTCTTTCCGCCGATAGGAGAGAGGAAAAAAAAACAACTTTTGAGACCTACGTAGATTTTTCCTCGCATTTTTTTTCAATCAAAAGAGCAGATTCGCCGTGGCCGTAGAATCGTAGTCTCAGGGTTTCAAAACAAAACAAATGATACAAATATAGGTTCATATGGAAAAAAAGTTGTGTTTAAGATGAAAATGACGAGATGTTTATTATAGTATATATATATATACGAGAAAATATATATATAAACTTGTACGTTGTATAACAAAGCCTCGCGCTAAAAGGATTATTATTACCTATGTGTTACTGAGGCGTAACGATCATTATTATGTTTATAAAAGTACAGCGCTTTCTGGTCTCGACGAGATTTTCCCACGACATTTTCGATGTATTTAATTAACTTACGTTATCCTCTTAACTCAACCTAAGGATTACCGTCCGCTTAGAGTTAGCTCGCCGTTTTTCGACTAGTCAGCGGAGTTTTTAATTTTTACATGTTGAAACTGGATAATTTTTCACTCAAGTTATTCGTAAAAAAAACATGTCAATCTTTTTAACATTGACCATTAATCGTTCGAAAGAGAAAGTGCAAATTGTAATTGCAAATGGAATACAAATTTTTGATTTGCACGATTGGAGAGGTGTAAACATTTTTTAATCTTATTTTGATCGTATTTCGGTAAAAACAGATTTAAGAAATTTGTGTGTGGAAAAATGGAAACTAATCATTGTCGGCGAACCGGCGAGCTGATTCTACAGAGAGCGGTGTTTTTTTTCAGAATCTTTAATTTATTTTGATTTTTAAAACATCTCGTCGGGGCCAGCTGATGAGTGTATATAATTACGAAAAGAATATCGCAATGGAATTTTTTTCCTTGCTCCATGGCCACAGTTTGAACATTTTTATATCAGAATTGGCAACGTTTGTATCCACGATGAACGGAGAAACGTTAGGAAACAAATTAATTTTGCCTATATCACCGGAAAAACAAATTTTATCTCGATGATGTTGGTTTGAAACGAGAACAGAGTCCGTTTCCACCACGATTATAAATACGTAGATACACTGTACATTATATTCTCATAGAAAAAACAAAACTATGTATAATTTTTATATATTCAGATCCAACCGAAAAAGACACAACTACGTGAAAAGAAAATGTATATACAGAAGAAAATGTTGCAGAATGAGCCCAGTAACACGCGAGAAATCACTAACCACATTGTACTACCATCCGTAGAATGATTGATAAAAAAATTTGCGCGCCCTCGACGTTTCACACGCGGGCCCACTGAGAACGGCCGCGTCGAAAATGCTGCGGCAATTTAGTCGAGGAGATGATGAGAAATAAAAGAGAGTTGTATGAACAGTTCGAACTGTTTACAAATCGTCTTTTTAAACTTTTTTATCCATTTCGCGGTTACATTTCCCTTCCCGCTCAAAGTATCCACCGTCGTCATGACAACGAGGCAACATTGTGACGTCACAATTTTCAAGAAATAGAAGAGAGTTGCATGAACAATTCGGACTGTTTACGAATTGTCTTTTTAAACTTTTTCATCCATTTCGCGGTTATATTTCCCTTCCCGCTCAAAGTATCCACCGTCGTCATGACAACGAGGCAACATTGTGACGTCACAAGTTTCAGGAATCCACTCAATAATGAGCATTGTTATCCTGTCGACGAAGCGATTCTTTTAATCCTGATTTTTTATTGTTTACTGTGTAGACTCGAGTGTAAGTTTGACACAAAAGAATTGAGAATCCGGTTACTCGACGTGGATACTCGGAGATAATATCGCGGGGTAAGGTGACGAAAAAATATTTTGCTAACGTTGTATTTACCACGGAGATGGAAAAGAAATCTTCAGTACTTTTTCGAGCCATGATTCGGAAACAACTCGTTTATGGACTTCTCCTGCATTTACCCTTCTTCATTCACGCCGAAGAAGGTATTTTTTAATATTCCGCAAAATTATATAAATTACCAACACGTTGTTTATTGTTATTATCATTTTTTAAGGTTTTAATAAAACTCTGAGCGACTGCATCGAATTCGATTTGCAACAGATCGAGGCGTATTCCTCGAATTTTGATACGGATGTTTCTCAAGTTCTGGATTCCAACGAGAGTGACGAATACCAACCTTTCGGAATGTCTCGAAGTGACTGGACCAGGTTGAAGTTACTTCGCGACTCTTTGACCGAGAACTCTGTGCTCAAGGGGAAATTCAATCATGTTGTTAGACTCTTGTTTGTTGCCCACCAAGAAACGTCAAAATTTAATATTCCTGCTTTAAAAAATGAAAGTTACGAAAAAAATGTATCTACTCCATTTATGGAAAGCGAGATAGAGAAAAACGAAAGTTTTATTACGTCGGATGCTGAAGAGACAACAGAGTTTCGTTATGCCGAGACTACATTAAAAATGTCTAATTTAACCGTAAACCCAGACGATAATTTTTTAAAAACGAACGAGAGTGAAACTGAAGAAATAATTTTTAATTCTACTTCAGAGACTCCATTTGAGACTACTTTGAAAATGTCCAATTCGACCATAAAACAAGACAATTATTTTTTACAATTGAATGAGGGTAAAATTGAAGAAACAATGTTTAACTTTACTTCAAAGACTCCATTTGAATCTACTTCTAAAGTTTCGAGTACAGAATCCAACCAAAATGAAAATGTTTCGGAACTTTACATCGAGCCCGAACGGAAGATGGATAGAAAATTTTCTACTACGGAACGATATTCATCAATGTTGCCAATTATTGAATCTGAAGTTGTTGAATCTAAAAATTCTGTGCGTACGGAAAATGAAACGTTGAAAACATTTCTTAACGGAAACGAAAATTTTCTAAAACTTTCTTTGAATATTGAAACACTAAAAGATGAATCTCTCACGATACTCAACTCTACTGCGAAGTTTACAAAAGACGTTGATATGATTAGAGGTGTTCGAAAGGAAAATGTTATTTTAGAAAAAAATTCTTCAACGACGCCGTTTAACAACATAACGAAAAAACAGTCGAGCACTAACCAAAGGGAGTTCAAGAGGGGTCAAGAGCAAAACGTAAATGTATCAGAAATCATTGAACGAAATATTTCTTCCAATACTGAAAAATCCATCGAAAAATTTCCTGATTTACGAACTTCGAGCACAACATCTTCGAATTTCGAGAAAAATCCTCTTCATTACAGTTCCTCGATTAGGAATAAAATTTCTCATCGATATAAACACAAAGTTGCTGATGTGTCGGCACGAAATTTAGGGGATAAAGGTCATATTGTTTACGAGTTAGATACAAAAAATAAAAGTATTTGGAGACAAGAAATAAATAGAAAATCATCATATGCAATGTATGCGGCTAAACCAATACGAAGATTTTGGAGATTGTAAATTCATAAGTTTACGTATAAAAAATGGAATAATATAAAAATAAATAAACTTTGCACCAATTTATTGAGAGTAGTTCGCTATTGGCTTTTACTCGGTTCAGTTTGCATTTTCTCCAAGTTCATTCGTCGTTAACCTAGAGAGCATGTGAAAAAAAATGTCGGCCGTCTCTTTGCTGTTTCATGATTTGCCACGAGGGACGAGGGCGCCACGTTCCGAGTACCTTTCACGCGCGCAATGTGATGCCACGCGTATCCCTACCACCTCATCGATCAATGGTGGGAGATTTGGGTGAGATCACGTGACTGACGCGACCAAGCTCCTACCCGTCCGAAAGGCTCACTCTTCCTCCATGAAACCAGCTAAGAAGACGCAACTTGTTTTATCTGTACTAAAAGAGCGGTGAAGATGAGTTATTAGTCGGAATCCGGCTTGCACACGCAAGTGTGCCCAGAACAACAAATAATCATGGAGTAAGTAAACAATTACGCATATCTCTGATCTCATTTACTAACCTTTGTAATAGGAAACCTATTTGTACTTTAACGCCATTGAGTCATCACTCATTTCTCAGAATCGACGACGCCGCCATTTTGTCGAATACATTTAACCCATTGTGACGCTCCGTTTGCTTATATTTTTCCCGCTTCGCAAATGTTTTCATTATCGTTTATCGAAAATCTGGCCTCTTATCAATCCACACGCAGCCTGCTCTTCCCGCTTTCGTTTGTCATTGTGAACTCGATGCAATCAAGTTCATAACTATGCACGGCTTATGACGTCATTTCGATCGCATCCAAAAGGGCACTCCAATCAAAATAAAACATGTCGAACTATAAATTTGATTTATGGTTGCACTTGAATGATCACCGATATCATTATTTTTCCACTCCGTTCGGACAACTCGCGACTTTCCATTTGGATTTCGCAACTTGTTGCAATACAGGCAAAGCCAAGCCATATGTATTTCTCTTTTTTCCGTGCTCCGGAATTTTCGTCGATATTTTCAAAACATCGCCAGTCGTGATTTTTTATTTATATAACATTTTTTACGGAATGTTTTATAAAAATTTAGTAGACGAGCTCCAAATATTCAAAAATTTTCTTCTCATGACTCACATGGAAGCAAACACAATTGCGCAAATATTTTTGTACCAGGAAAATATATTTTATATTTTTCAAAATATATTGGTTTTTTTTTCCTTATAGCTATGTTTTTCTCTAGCTAAAATATTACTAAAAAGTTAGTTATTTTCGTCCTATTTCACTTTTAAATATATATTTTTCACATTTTCTTTACATATTAAATTTTCATCGGTTATCCCAAAACCAGAATGATTTATCTCAGTACTGAGAAAGAGTTTTTTTATTCAAGTTTGTTTAGAGGAGATTTGAATCAATTCTCTAATCATTACTTTTTCTGTCGCATGGCACAGGTCATACGGGTTACTGGTCGAGGCCTTCAATGATCCTCCTCGTGTCGTAGTCGTATATCTATGAAATATAAAATAACTCTGTGAACTCAGTCTATTTGATTTCAAATATTTGTACTTTACATCATGAATTGCACTTTTTTATTATTTCAATATTATCTATTAATTGCAATAATTTCTTATACACTAGTAACGATTATTTGTTAATGTTTTCAGGGCCAAAATGGCGCTCATTGCGAGTTACGTCCACGCGACGACACAAATTTCTTTTACACGATTTCTGAATAATCCTGGCCAAACTCACGAGGACCATGTCATCGACTCAAGAGCCGTGGGTTTGGAAGTTAGAACCGACATCCCCTAGTGGGACGTCGGTGGGAGAGGTAGAGGACGATTGGTTCCACGTCGACGAAGTAAAATCATCACCCGAGAACACCAATGAAGAAGAACCCGAGCTCTATAGCGAGAATCCATCGCGGGCCCAAGTGGCGATAAAATTGCTGGAAGAATTGGACGAGTGGATAAAAGAAGGTTTGTAAATAATTTAAAAAGTTGAAAAAAAGCGGTCGAACCGAGGAATATCGTTGATATGTAGGCAGCCGAAAGGAAAAATTAACTTAATTTACTTAAACGCGGATATAGGAATGGGAGGTTTTTTTCATCGGAAAATAACGAAGCAGGCAGGCGGCGAAAAATGATTGTGATACAAGAGTAGAAAGCGTCGGAGAGCGGTAAAAAAACAGAGTTTGCGGGAACACGCGTGAGACGAAGCACCGTTCGCTTATCTGTCCCCCCCTTACGGAAGAGTGTCAGAAGTGAGGAGGAGAGAATGAGATACATGAAGGAAAAGAGACGAGAGGAGGAAAAAAAAGAGACAGATAAAAAGAGACGGGAAAAGAGAGCGAGAGGTAGAGGCGAGAACGACTTCTCCGTTTGCCCCGCACCCGAGCTTCAAGTTTTCAACTGGCTCGTGGAGGAAACGAAAGAAGGAAAAAAAAGATATCTGTGTCTCTCGATCGAATCGTAATGGCTTCGATCGAGGCGGGTGTAAAATGGGAACAGCGCGCTGCGCGAGGCTGGATCTTGCTCCGAAAACCGTACTCCTCGAGCCACCGAGTATACATTACCTTCTTTTTCCCTCATTTTTTCTCTCGTTTTAGTGAAAAAGAGAGTGGGACAAACTGGTTAACCTCTAGAAGAAGGCGAGTTCGGTGAGCTGAAGTCAGCGGGAAAGATCGAAGGAGGGGGGAGACGCGTCGAGGAGGGAGAACGGCGGGGATAAGGAGGTGGGAAAGTCCAAAGATAAGTTAAAGTCGGTCTTTAGTGGTATACGGCGGTGTACGGGTCAACCACACAGTCCACATGACCAAGACGACGACATCGACTCAGCAGCTCGTTCTCCCCTACTCCCCGGTCTACGCACAATTCGACTTCAGTATCTCTCCTCGTCCTCGACGCGACGAACCTCTCCAGCTTCTGTTCTCATCCGCACCGAGTTTAATCGCGACTCGTATCGTTATAACGCGCGTGTCTACGTGACTCCATCGGAATATCTCGCCTCAGAAAGTTTTCCAGCGTCCGCTTGTCGCGCCGTCACGTGTACGCGGCCATCAACAATCCGGCGTCGTCCGATCCATATGCAAGCTTTCCTCGGGCTCGGAGAGAGGAGGAAAGACGAAAAAGTTGACTGGAGCACACTTTCGAAAGCCGAGAAGCGTTGAAAAAGAGCGCCCGATCGAAACTGCGTAGCTTATCGGTTGCAACACGTCAAATTGAGTTCACGCGACTCCCCATTGCTCCTCTTTTCTCCTCAAACTCACGAGCCATCTTATATTTTCGTCACCCGTGTACCCTTTCTCACTCTCACTTTTAATATTCTGTATCTGTTCAACAGATACCGTCGGGCATACGCGGGAAAAAGAATCATCTGGATCGACGAAGCGAAGAAACGTTTCTTGCCACGTTACATGGCAAGGCGAGTTATTCGTTTCTAACGATACATAAACTTGGGTGATACTGGCATCATTAAAGGTGACGCGAGTGATAGACCCTGCGACTCGATGTTGGAGCGTGCTTATGTTCTACAGTAGTATGCAGTTCGCATATCGTTACACGTGGAATCGCGAAATAATCGTAAACTCACAAAAGTTGGTGAAAAGACGTTGATAGAATTGCCCAAGTGCGCGCGACCGATCGTAACGAAAGTAATTCTTAAACGTCGCCTTGTTGACCTTGTACCATTGTCGCGCGTCAAAGATAACACGATCGGGGCTCAACTTGATCGCGACAACTGGTATTTCATCAAATTCACATCGCCCTTCCCTGCAGCTGATTATTGGTAATACCGCTCGAACACTGGCCAAACAACTTCTATTATGGCTGCTATGTGTTATGGCGGTACGTTCACAGCCCACCTAATTATTCTTTATCCTTCTTTTTTATCTTTCCAGCTCCGAGAGTCGTTCATCGATTATTATTCCCTATTGGTATATATTTAATTTTACTCCATTTGTGACGCAATTTTAACGTTTGAACATTGCTGTAAACACTTGTGCGTTGATCCTCGAGTTCAATGCCCCGATGAATAATGTACGGTTATACTTTTACGCTCTTTCTTATCGCTCCTCGATTTCCACTGTTCGCGATTGCTAACACCGATCTCTCTCGCTTCTACCCTCCAGGTTTGCCACGTGCCCGAATTCAAATCCGCAACATTGTAATTTAGCCGGGTTACGAAAACTATCAAAATTTATTCCTTATCGGAGATTAGGCGGGAGCTCCGCGCAAATTAACTTAGATCGCGATCGAGCGTGAAAAACGAGAACAGGTCGCGCCAAACACAGTAACCAGTCCCATTAAATCTAAAGATATATCGCTCCCTTCAGCTTTATGCATATATTAATACGACTTTCGGATTTGGACACGATTCCGTAAAATTATTTCGCTCCGATTTAACGAGAAGCAATTACGAGCTCAAAATTAATCATGCATTGCGTTAATAACAATATTTCCTGCTGCTCGGGGAAAACCAATTTTTATCTACTCGCGATTATGTTTTGTATAATTGAGGTCTTATTAACGTTCTTTATAAGGTGGTCATATCGCCAAATTTTTTTCTTCAACATTTCTGAAAAGTTGACATGAACATTCATTAAATGTGATACGAAAAACGAGTACCGAAGTTTAGTGCGTTCTCGGCCTTGTGGAAATATAAATATTTACTTTCGAAAATGACCAATTTTGACCACAAAATCGAGCTCACCGTATTTCAGCTTTCATTTGACATTAGTGAACGGTCTTTTATGTATTCCAAAAATTATGAGGATAAAGAATTAGCGTTTCAACCACCTTTTAAAACCAATGATCGCCGAGTCGCTAATTTTCAGCTGACGATGAGAAAATATGTATTGAGTAATTGAGATAGAAGAACATGAGGTTATCAACTATTGCACCAATCGATTAAAAAATAATATTTCTAGAGCACAAAAGTTTTTTCTTTCCTCCATGGTTGTTCCTTTGTTGGCCTCGTTTACGATTAGCTGCACTCGCCGCATACCGCCCGTTGACTTTAATCTACTTGTTCAAGTAGACTGATAAGAGCCCGATTATTTGTATATTCGATATTGCGTATTCCTCGGCGTCGATGCATGAATCGATTATGTGAAAATGATCGAGCCGTTTCTCGCCGTTATTTATAAATATGTAAAAAAATATTGTCAGCCTGCGCGTTGAGAAACGATACGCCGAGCTCGGATCAATCGAATGGACGATTGTTCTTGAAACGCGTCCGTGTCCTTGTTGGAAATTGATATTCTTGTTTTCCTCATTTGCCGAGGAATGCTCATGATTTTATTCGTTAGGTTAGGGGCACTCCTTGTCTCGGTTGTTCAGGTCTTTTCATGAGTTACACTTGGAGCAACCGCGTTTTCCAAGCGCTGAAGATTTTTTACGTTCGCAGACTCCCGCGGTTCACCTTCGACGACTCGGAGAATAATTATCGATTCGCTATCTTGACATTGCGCAATAAATTTAACATGTTCTCAAGCTCTCGGATATGCGCGTTTCTCAGTTTTTCACTTTGTTTTTGCTTTTTTGTTTTGCGTATATTAATAATCAATGTTTCTCCCGGTTTCAGAGCCTTTTTCCGATTGGCTGGAGGAAAAAATCGAGCTGCCTATATTCGATGAACTCCCGGCGCCTGAATGCGGTCAGAACAAGCCGATCATTTATCCTAGCGGGGCAAAGGTCCAAGCTCAGCACGAGACAACGCAAACGCTGCTTCAGGAATTTGAGAGCGTTCTTGGCGACGTCGAGGCCTGTCATCAGATTTATCCTCCTATAAATTCGGCTCTCACACCACCACAATCGCCACCGGCGAATAATAAAAGTAGCAACTTGGACACCCAGCTGCTTGTGACTTTACAACCGATACTGCAAACTTCTGTCTATCCACCCTCAAGACCTATTCAGCAGCACGCAGCGATCGTTAATTTGCCGCAGAACGATGCCTCTTCGTACCTGGGTCAAATTTCCGGCGGATGGAACGCGGAGAATATTTCTCTCGTGCCGTTCCGCGACGTCGCGAGCGAGTTAGCTGCGGTCGACGAGTACGTTCGCTCTTGCGTCGAGGACACTGCACCTTCCAGCCCGTGCACCAGTTCCGGAGGCAGTTATCTCTCCTCCGAGGATTCCTCGAGTCCCGACGATCCGGATTGGTCCGTCGAATCGAACGGCCCGAGTACGCATTTGAAACAGCGCAATTCACGACTTACGAAAAATCGTCACAAGCCGTACTCCCAGCCGTCCATCGAGGACAAAAAGGTCCGGAAGAAGGAGCAGAACAAAAACGCGGCCACTCGCTACAGGCAGAAAAAGAAGCAAGAGATCAAGGAGATTGTTGGTGAAGAACAAGAATTGGTCGATCACAACAAAAAACTTCACGAACAAGTCAAGGAGCTAAATCGCGAGATTGGCTACTTGAAGGGTCTCATGCGCGATCTCTTCAGAGCTAAGGGTCTTATCAAATAATCCAACTTTTAAATTCATTGTTATTTCTCGAATTCGGATTATTTTTAAAATTTTCTTCTCTATCTTATCCTATCCACGTCTATGCTTTTGTGTTGTCTATTAATCACCGGGTGTTACCAAATAATCACCTCTCGAATGATAGGTTTATCGAAAGTTTTCTTTTTTATTGTTTTCTTGCCTTGCGTTCTCAACCGAGATTTTAAGCTATCATCACCGTTCAATTGTTTACATCTTAATCCTTTACCTCTCCCTCGATCTTCGTTAGCCTGGATATAAATTTTATCAAAGGTGCTCGAAAGCTTATCGACGAAATCTCAGATTCTCGAGATACGGCCCTATGAAGCTCTCGCGAGCGGAAACCTGCCGTCTCGGAGAATCGAGTTTGTCGATCAGATTGTAATCGTGCACATCACAAATCGAGTCTCCTTATCCCAAATTATTTTAATAACAAACACATTTTATTATACTTTCGTAAAACAATGGTACAATTGTCCAAATGGAAAAAATAAAATTTTCAGTTGATTCGAATGAAGTTTGTTTTTCTCTAGTTTAAAAAAATCATCACCCTATAGCGATTAATTAAATAAATTACGCAATGGATTTACGGAATCGAATCATTAGGAAGTCTAATGATGTGTATTCTCGAATTTCGAAAATCATTTAAAAGACATTAATGTGTCGTCGAAGAAATCTTGTTGACGCTAACGAAGTTTTGGGAGTCACGCAACTCGGGCTTGGCATCGTAAAATCCAAGTTTATTCTTCAAAGCCTTGCATTGAAATCTCGAACGTCTATCCTTGGTTAGGCGCACCTGCGGTGTGTCGAAAGCATGCTGAACGCAAAACCACTTTGCGCAGGCAACCTGTCCCGCTTACGCTAAACGACCCAAGTTTTTTAATTGGGCGGGAACAATGCAACCGTGCTCAAGCTGCACAATATTTGTGCAAACGAATCTCCAAGAGTTCACGCAAATGTTTACTACACTTTTCTAGGTTAAAATATATTTTATCGAGCGCTTTTTTATGTACCTCACGTGACTCTTTGAGAATTCATTACTGCAGCATTTAGCGATGGCATCACGTTCCTGAATCAGCTGCGATTATTCGAAATGACGTCAAGACCGAGAGAGGCCCTCGCAAAGACCAAATACAAGTATGAATTGCAGAGCGCCCCCACCATGCTTTTCATGGGCTCCATCCCGATCATGTTTTCCGCCTGTGCACAGAGGTAAAGGAGAAAGAGAGAGAGATGTCGGGAGAAATATGTACAGTCCGTATCAGGGGCACCGCTCGCCTGTGCGTTCTCCGCTAGTACAGCAGTAGATCTCGCCACGGAGAGTCTGGCGTCTCCACGAATTTTCCTCGCGTCCATGTCACCTCGGAGGACGACCGAAACGGGCAACGAATTTTTTCTCTCGCCGAGATAAATATGACGTCGCGTCAACTGCACTGTAAAACAATCCCAAGGCCGAAATAACGCGTATACAAAAGGTAGAAAGTTGTTTGGAAATATTTTTATTATTGCGTTTTGGAATGAATATTCGCGGACCCTTTCTCTTGTATTCTCTTCCGCTCCCCCCCTACTTTTCGTATCTAGTTTTTCGTTTTTTTGCTCTTAAAATGCACAAGTGCGTGGAAGCTTGTTATTTCTCTTTCTTAGAAGACGTTCGTACGCGGAACGCCTTGTGAAATCTCGCGTTTGTGTAAACACTATTGTGAGTTTTCTTCGCAGCGAGTGAGAACGTCGCCGCTGAAAAAACCTCCTCCGCGATCTGTCAAAGTGCGATTGTGACAGCGCCTCCTTTTTCCTCGTCAACACACTATGCGGAAATTAGCGCATTTAAAAAAAACGAATATGATACATATATTGAAATATTGAAATCTTGGTCCGTTTTGGAGAACGGTATTTACGGAATCTTTGTGAAGAATGAAATTTCTAGCGAATCAAGCGCGAGTGAAGCATTTTTGTTTCTTTTTTCGGAAAAAACCTCACTTCATACGCGCGATGGGAGACTCCCAGGCGTCGAGGTCTCCTCGCGAATGCCGAGCATTCTCGAGATCGACTCATTTTATTTTCACGGCCTTGACCCGAAATAAATGTACGTACGCGTTTGCTTTATTCGCGATTCAACCGCGATCCGCAGTTTTATAGACGTTTTTATCCTTTCCTTCGTCTCGTTTTTAATTTCGACAAAACTTATTTTAGATCCGAAATTCCTTATCGAGCCGGTCCTTTGTTTTCATCAACTTTGTCTTTATGGGGATATACGGAACCATTTACGTCACCGTTGAAAAGTAAGGTGGGAAGAGCGTTCACGCAACGAGCTCGTACCTTCGATGTCTACAGTTTGTTTACGCATTTCGATTTTCGAGTGTGACTCAACTGGGTGAAAGTGTTCGAAGTGTTCAAGAGTTGCAAGACAAACTCCGCGAGCTGGCGCTCAAAAGACGTTGCATGTACAAAAGAAACTCATCAATAGGTAGCTCCGAAATTTCCGTTTCAGATGTAAAATGAAATCGGACGATGATTTTGCAGTAGGAAATTCAAACAAGCATGAAATAAAAAATTCCATCGAGAAAATAAAAGTAAATTCTAAAAATCTTGAGATAGAAAAACTTATGGTAGCTTCGAAATTTGCGTTTCAGATACACTATGATAATAATGGTTTATTGAACGTAAATAAAAAAGATTTGTGATTCGTCATTCATGTATGCATGACCTTGCGCCTACACGTTTTTCACGCCCAAGCAACAGGTCGTCATTGAGACGAGCGCATTTTTGTACCTAATTCGAACAGGAGATGATTTTGTGTCAGTGGATAAAACCTCGTTACCTTTTCAGGAATGAACTAGCCAGGAAAATTGACAGCAGGCCAATGTGCTGGAAGAACTGCACCTTGACAAAGAAGAACGGAATAATCCTGGTGTAATTATTAGCAATTAGTAAAAATGCGTCACAATAATGGATATCTCGTGGACAACAATGGAGATTACCATGCGAGCTATTCGACCGAAGGCGAAGAGAGCCATCATCCGCCTTCCGTTCGAACCGTGTCGGAATACGCTGTTACCCATAAGCATGGTTCTGCGGTAAAAATTCTACAATCGAAGAACTTTTTTGAAAATTTGTTGTACACGAGCTGCAACTATATTTTAAATAAACATTATTTTTATACAGAAACCCGTTGGATCGAGTAGAAATGGCAGGCCAAAGTACGAAAACGTGACGGAGAAAAAAATGTACGTTGCTCGAAATGGACAAGGCTCCGATCTGTCGAGAGACTCGCCTCAGAGTATACACAGCCCCAGCAAACTTCTGAGGCACGAAAGTCCATACAACGCATCCGATTTGTATGTCGGCAGTGCGAATTACAGAGCTTCGTCGGAATTAAGGTTTTTTTAAAATTATATTAGCGTGAAGAATTATTTTAACGTTGAGGCTTCGTAAGTTGATTAATTGGTTCGTTTTGATGAAATCTTGATAGTCGCGGATCCCGCAACAGTCCTGCACCGAGTTCGAGAGCCGCGGAACGAGCCCCAAGTAATTACAGCGGTTCAGCGAGATCTGGACACTCGACGGTAAAGACTCACACCTCCCGACACGGTGGGATAATCGTGGAAACCATGTCGACACCCAATCCCTTCTGTCCAAATACGAAGGGAATCTGTTGTCTCATGTTACTGCTAAATCTTGGATTGATTCTCGTCACTCTTGGTTTCGTCATAGTCATTCAATTCTTCAAACCACTTGTCGTTTGGTAATATGATTTTTCAACATTTTTTTTCTTCGACAATATTCCTATACTTACTTATGTTTTGGGTGTGTGTGTATTTTTTGTATTTTTTTTTCTTTCAGGATTCTCGGTATAGTTTTTCTCATTTTTGGATTCGCGACTTTGATCGGGAGCTTGATTTATTGCGTCCACGTATTCAGAAATGCAAAACATCCGCACGAGGTGAATCCGGAGGATCTCTACTGGACTCGGTATTGGCAAGGCCACGTTGGTACTGTCCCAGAAATACACTACAAAGCCGAAGGGAAATATCCCGACGACGCGGCTAGCGATCGTTACAGCAAGTACTCGACGAATTACTCCGACAGGCACGGTCATCGATACTAAAGAGATAGAAAATCTAATTCTATATATCGTGTCTCCTCACGAAGACGTGACGATTTATGCAAAGCCGATAAAGCTGTCATTTCGTTTGTCTCCGGCTTTGTAACTAATAGACTGCTCTAATGTGCCGTGACCATTAGTTTTATAACTATAGCATTTTCCGTTTGTTAGCTTCAATTCGGTTATTTTTTTATCTCACATCGCAATTCACACGTGAAGGGAACGCGCGATTATATTATGTACAATTTGTTACCAACCAGTTTTTATATTAATAAATTAAAAAACCGTACCAATATTTTCACAGAGTATTTTTTTTATGAAAATATATTTTTCTCGAAGACACGCGGTGATAAAAACCCTTTTTCTGCACACCGTTACTTTAGGCGGAATAAATTAACTTATCGTATTGGAACTTTATGTTTTTGAGCGAGCTCAGGCAACGTTGGATTCTGACATCGCACTTATGGTCGGTAGTGAAGTATCGCTCCACTCTGAGTGTGGATAATTCGGCGGAGAGCTCTGGACGGGTACGAGAAATTTGCTCTGTCGACGCATGTCCTGAAACATTATCTCGAATTGTTCCTTTATGCTGACGGGATCGCCGGAGCTACGTTGGACATCGAGCTTGCTGCTTTCTTCATTCGTTGAAAAGCGTTTTTGATCGTCGGTGAATTGTTTTCCATCGGAAGATACTTTTCTCGTTTTCGACTTTGATCGATGACCCTTGTCATCTTTTTCATATTTTGTGCTTCCAATATTGGGCGCACTGAGAAATTCACCGATCTTCCATTCGGCATTTTTGCTCGTCTCATCTTTTTTATCATCTAAAGAAATATTTCAAAATTAAATTTCAGTGGATTAACAATCACTTTGATGTTTTTTTTTACCTTGATAAGTCGATTCTTGCTCTTTTTCCTTTTGATGAGTTACAGATACAGTGTGCCACGTTTCTTCGCCAGGAAGACTGATGAATTCTGAGTTGGTTTTTTCAGTGACTTTCTTCGCTTCGTAGTCATCGAGAGAAACGTCGCAGTCGTTGTTAACGTGGGCAGTGGAAACGGGGAAGAAGCAATCAACCGTAGACAATGAGATCTCGGATAATTCAGGATGCGATTGCGGGCACAGAGAATTCTTGGAAGACGACGATGTAGGAGATGAACAAGCAACACCACTCTGAATTATCGAAATCTGTTGATCACTAGCCTCTCTTATGTTAACCAATTGTTCTGATAATTGATTCTGCAGTTCCCTAAATAAAAATAAATATTGATTAAAATCGCTAATAAAATAAGTATTTGGTTAAACAAAAACTTACTTTAGTTTTTTACGTAGTTCCATAAGCGTTGCATCTTTATAAGTCGATAGCGCCATCAACTTGTCTTTCTCCAATTTCAAATATTGAATCTCCATGTACCTTTGCTCAGCCAATTCTATTTGTTCGTTCAATTCTTTCCTGAGATCTCTTGCTAGGATTTGTGACACTTCAATGCTCTTGTTCTCTTCTTTAAGACCTGCGATAACTTTTTTACTCTCAGCAGCACTTTTTAAACTCTCATTTAAATCCATTTTCAATTTTTTGATCGTCATTTCTGCTTTTTGTTCCCGCTGCTGACCTTCTTCCAATAATTTTGCCTGTTTTGTTACTTGCCTGCAACGAAAACAGAAAAAATGAATAAATATAAAAAAAATAAATATTCAATAAAAATAAATACGCACTGTTGTAAGCTCTCTTTATCTTTTCGTAGCTTGGCTGATGCTGCTTCAAGTTCTCTGCTAGTATTTTCTAATTGACTCATGCCAGCTTCCAGTTTAGTGCACAGAGCTATTTTTTCCAGAACCTGTGAAAAATCACAAGATTAATTGTACTGAAAAATTTGCGATGTAACAATTTGTAATACTTGCATCTGGAGGAAGTTTTCCTGACTCTCTTGGTATCCTCAGTAGTGCCTGCTCCATCTCGATCAAAATTTTACTCGATCTTTCGTCTTTGACTAATCCTTCCATTTCTTGCATCAATATACCCAGAATTCTGACGGGATTGTAAATTCCAAATTTGTCATTTGAGGAGTCAAATATACCACCACACTGAACTCCCCTGTCAGTTACTTCTATAGACTCCAGGCTACTAGCTATAGTAGTTGTAGATGGAACGGCTGAATTAGGAACAGTCTTTGATTGCTCAGACTTTTTTGCTGCTTGTTTTACAGGAACTTCATTGAATATTCTACTATCTTGCTGCAAACATTAAAATAATTATCAATCATTGTCATTACTATTTATAATAGTACCACATTCATTATTCAATATCCGAAAATTTACACGAATATATTTTGACTGATGGGTTTCCATGATCGTCCGAATTTCTTTTCTCTCAGAATTTTCGTGCCTTCCGTGTTTAGGTTGCATTTGTCCAGCCAATTGCTGCAAACCCTGCTTCAGAGCTGGCCGATTTTGTTCTCGCAACGTTCTACTCCAATTGGTGCCATAAGTGTCCATAATTGTTGTTGCCATTGGCTTCTCGTCTATCATTTTTGAAGCATTTAGACTGTTGCTAACCATAGCAGAAGTGCTTTTTCGACCTTTCGTTTTTACAGTGACTTCTATAGTTGTGCCTCGATTGTCGATTACGAGAACGTCATTCGGTGATGATGATTTAGATTTCTGAAAACAATCTGCATTTTTATTTTGTTACATGCTAAATGTATCAATTGATATTTGTAATTATTAAATGTACCTTATTACTCTGCTTTTGCACCGGCTGTTTGGTAGGGACGTTTAAACTATCTTTTCTGTTTTTAACAGATAAAGACTTACATGTTGTATGTACGTTGCCGATCATTATGCTACAGCAAATTTAATACCCGGATTGTAAATTTTTTTTGCGAACAGCAAACGCACTTTAACGTTTTGTTAGAAATTATACTCATTTATAGAAAACGTACAGTGACAGGAATAAAAAATATTTGTGGAATTAGGTTATAATTTTTAAATTATCAGTTTTTTTATGGTCGTACGGTTAAAAGTCTGGTAATTACCATCGCTATATTATATATTTTCATTTCTTATTAATTATGAGCTCGGTCGTACCGTAGATTAGTTGGAGGGTTTTAAGTACGTGTTTTCTTTTTCTTTGATCGCCAACGTCATGACACTTCGCGTAAACATCGTATGCTCGGAAAATCTGGATCCTTGGTACATTCAATTTATAATTAAAAAATTTTATCATAAGGCATATTTTCACATGTGCTAATTTAATTGCAGTATATTAGCAGCTGTATTAAAATTGACACTTTGATTTATATTTGAGCATACGAATGAAAAAAACGAATACATACGATTTTTGAAGTTTACGATTGACTTTGCTTTGTATTTTCATCGAATGTCGTTGTGTGGTAGTTCTAAAAAAAGAAATAGTAAGTTGCGTTATCTATGTACCAAGTATAAAAGCTCTTCAGAATTTGATCGTAAACATCTCAAACACCGATCTAACCACAGTAATATTCATTGATGCAATTTTTTTTTTCCATTCGTGCGTAGTTCTTGCATGTTACTCGAAATTTACGTTCGACGGGTCTGACAAAAGTGTCAATAAACAAAGTAACCCCGCAGTTTTCCAAATGCAATTGTGATAAGCGTTGTGACGTCGATCTTTTTCGTAACACAGTACCTGGGTAAAAATAAACATATAATCATTGTTCATGCGTTGACAACGAAAATAAAGCGTCTGGTTGATGAACCAAAATCTCCAAAGATAAAGGACGCGAGGGAAATTTGAATTTTGAAAAATCATGTCGATCGAAAGAATGTCAGGCCAAGGTTACGCTCCGATACCTCAGAACATAAGCAACACCGATACAGAGGAGGAGGACGAGCGTTTAGCTATTCCAATAGACAATTGTCACGAAGGTCCTGATAAAATGCGCGTAAGAAAATAAACGAGAATACATGGATTCAACTTTTTACCCAAATCGCAAAACGTTCGAATTCTAAAAATGTTTCGTAATTTTTAAGAACACCATTACAGCTCAGGAAAATGGATGGTGCCATAATACAAAGGATCCCAGAAATTTTGAAAAAGATCCTGTTGACCCCCAAGGTGGATACAGATATTGCGGTGATGATGTTCCTATCATGGTAGCGGACGGAGATATTCCTAATGATTTTTGGAAAAGACAAGAAATGTCCAAGCTGCGACGATGTTGCCTGGTCTTTTCTATTCTTGTGTGCTGTGCAACTACGCTAATATTTCTCTATGCATTGCCTTGCGACAATACAGCTATATGTCCACCAGTCATGGAGAATCAACCTGTCATCACATGGGACAAGTCTCTGGAGGGTGTAGGTAATGTATCAACATTTAAACATTTTACCCTGAAATTGCATTGAACAAAGTTACAATTTTTTTTTATTATTTACAGAGTTACATGGTCAAATTTCCATCGTACACGGAACGCGATATAGTTTGATATTTTTGCTGCGAGGACAACGTTTTGGCGTGAATACGTCAAGCAGTTCAACTAGAGAAATTCCACCAGAGGGTGGAGTTGTCCTGTCCATGCAAGGAAACACGGGAACTCTCCTATGGTGGGTACCGTTGCCGAAAAAATTGCCGATTGACATTGACTGTGCGGTCTTCGACACCGATGGCTCCGAGACTCCGGATTGTATCGTGGCTGGTAAAGATCTCTTGGTACGCATCGATCCACTGGCCGGAATCATACTCTGGACTTTTTCAAACGTTACGAACTCTCGGTTGCCCCTCATTGTTCCGGACGCTGATTCTGACGGAGTCAGCGATTTATTGAGCGTGTCTCGATACGGATATCCCCAAGGTGGCATCGTTCTGATATCCGGGAAAACAGGAAAATTTCTGGGCGAGTATGTAAACAAAGACTGCGATTCGTACGCTCACAATTCCATTCGACTCGTCCGTGTGGAGTCGAATCACGATGTTTCGTACACTTGCATGGCGAAAAAATCCGGTCGTGAGTATTATTTTAAAAACATTTTTATGATTAGTGAAATCTACATATCAAAAAATAAATTTTCTGACATTTTCTTTCACAGAAATGTTAAATCTCACGGTGTCCTTGAATGAATTGCGGAACGCAAAGCCTCTAAGCGTCTCGGAGGTCAAATCTAATTACGTATCGAACGAGGACAGCTTTTCTGATTCATTGGACGAAGTAGAAAACGTATCGGATTACACTTTACAGCTGACACCATATTATCAGCTGAACGTACAAAATTTGGGTTCCTGTCCAGGCGAGGATTGTCGGGTCAATGTCAATGTGACGTTACAAAAAGTTGGTAGCCCGAGTCGAGCGATTTGGAACCACTCGAGTATTAATTCGTACGCGATGAAACCAGCGATTTATTCCATTGGCGATAAACCTTACGTCACCGGCTTTGCTATCAAATTCTGGCAATGGGATAACGAACCGAAGGTGCCCAACGAAGAGAAAGATAAACTCGTTAAGCGTCATTTGCTTGAAAAAGTGTTGATGGTTATCGTCAATTACACCGATGTTCACGAAATTTACGCGAGTCAGACTGACATCGTGCAGATGTGCAGAAACGAGGATTGTCAGCCGAGTTTGAAGCTTCAGACTCGATCGATCGCCATCGCCGATTTAGGCGGCGATGGAACTTGGGAATTAATCAGCTACCAATCCTCGTACAATGACACCCGTCTAGTTCTCACCTCGAGAGTACAAATTGTTAAGCTCGACACAGACTTGTCAAAATTAACACAAGGCAATTACAAACCAGAATAGAATCAATTCATATAAACATTTAAACTCCTATAAAAACAAAAAAAACTATTAAATTTAGAAAGAAAAAATCGATGTAGAGCATAGCGTGTGCGTGTGTACATTAAGACATAGATTTTATTTCCTGGCTATGCAAAATTTATCTTATTCGTTTCGAACACGTTGCTAAATAATCATGGTGCACCGATTGTTACTAGTCCAAAACTTTCGTAAGAAAGAATTAGAATTATAATCGAAAATATTTGAACAAATTTTGATTGCTTTAGCACTTCTCTTTGTTTTAAAATAATTTATACAGTTCGTGCTATTTTACGATATATTATTTAATTGTTAGACAAATTGAGAGAGAGACTTCTGAAAAATGTATAATTTTTCGTGAACGAATGTATTTGTTTTATACATAACTTTCGCAGTCGCGCCTAATGACCGTCAATTAAGCATTTCGTCAATAATCCTTGGTTCATTCACTCCAATATTTACACAGCCTGAAAAGTGTGATAATCGTTACAGTCTGCTGTGAATCAGCGATCTATTTTTTATTTCCTCGCTTTTTTTAAAGTAAATTATTGTCATTGTTCCATAAAGTGAATGTAACATTTGTTAAATCACAAGATAAAATATAAAAAATACGAAAAAAAATTCATCCTCGTTCTATATTTGAATTGGTTTAAAAAGTTATATTCCTGTAAAATGTATTTGAATATCGCGCGAAAAGTTTTTCGCAATATGGATACTATTTGCGACATAGTTTTTATTCAAACAATTTTTTTACAATAAACTTTTCAAAGTATATTTATAAAAAAAAGTTTTTGTGAGTTTTTTCGCGGTCGCTGTGTACGAAGAAGAGCTAAATCAGGATGATGGCGTCCCTTTCTCAGCTGGTAACCCCCACCTCTCGAAAGTCGATGCACAAACACAAAGCAGAGAGCAAGTTCGTCCCTGCCTCCTACAGTGCATCTTCTGATTCTTGACTGACATTTCCAAACAAGCATCGAGCGTGTAAACATTCGTATCGTCTCTCGGTCCGTCGACGCTTATTATTTGTTATTCCTTCACGAAATCGAAGACCGAAGAAATAAAACTGACAAATTCTCATTCGATATATGTATCAACTCGGGTAGCGTCCGTTCGCATTAAATTTCAGTGCACAAGATCGACGTTACTGAACAGTGAGTTTTACACATATGTAAACGGTTTCTTCGTAATGCGTGGTTAGTATCGCGTTCCGCGGCATCACAGTGGCATCGCAGAGCAAATAAGAAACTTGAACGATGGCAATTCCAAAATTGCCGAAGTGTATGAGTTTTTTGTTGATTTTCGTATTTTTTACGTCTTCGACAAATGCCTCGCTCGTTCACGTACCCCTCAGAAGCGTGTCCGATGTCCTCATCCAGAGTGCATTGGATTCGCTCAACGAATATTCACCGACCCGAAATACTTACAAGAGCGGCAATTTGATCAGCGCGCAAAAATTGGTAATTTATATTTTATTACATACTCTTAACTCTAATTTTGTACGAGGGAGGAAACGAATTTCAAGTTGTGCGTCTCGGAACGAACGTAGGCGTACTTCGTCGTGTCTTTTTATACTATACTTTTAGCTTTTACGAGTTATAAAGTCCTCCAAACTAAATCGCATTCATATATGCGATATGGGGGTATGAGACAACGATTACTTTTGTTTCAGTTTTCAAAAACATGATTTTTCAATTATTCTCAATAATCCTTAAATTTTTAGCTTCTACGAGTAAAACATTCCGTCAATCTAAATCTCATCGGAAATGCAGACACGAAAAGGAAAAATTAATTCTTCAAAAACTGATAAAAACATTCTAATAATTGAAGTGCACGAGATTGATGAAGATTAAAATTCCACGAAGGTTATTTTGTTTTTCTCTTCAAGTGTTCTCAATGATTTTTCAAGGTGATTCCAAAGATTTCATATCATCTGATTTGAATTTCGATATTTTATCAACAATTAATTTTTCGTTATCGATCTTTTATTAGTGATATTAACTGGATTTTTTTCTTATGTGATTTGTTTTGTATCACATTTTTTTCGAGCAGAAAAAAAATCGATGATCATATATAGGGAGGAATTGAAATTTCATCTTTCTGAAAATATAAACCTAGCATTGTTTTTTGCCTGGGAATTTTTTTTATGCAGAAAGATTCGAGTTATTTTCATCGGAACAAAGCTTTGAAAATCCAATGAAATTTTTCCTTCATTCGTCTTCCTATTTCTTATTCATTTCTTCCTTGTGAGCGTGTATGGTTGCGGATACGACTGATGTGCGTGATTCACATATATAGATAAGTTTTCACACGTGCACTGACAATTTCTGCGTCACGTATGCGCTTTGTATACACAAGATTCATTTATAGCGGCCGGTCATCGTGGGAATGATTTTTTAACGTCGCACTTCGTATCTGCCGTATTTATCACCCTCAAAAGAAAAAAAAAACTCGTGTTTCGAAACAAATCTAATTAATGTGTCAAATCTGTGCCATTGCCAGATTTTTCTCTTCAACTCATCTTCTCCGATTTCAGCCTCGAAAAACTAAAATTTTTCAACGAATCTTTTCTACAGTTAACCATCGTGACACCGATAAATTTCGATAAAGTTTGATCCACGGGTTATCGGTTCTCCTTATACATCGAAATTTTCTGCGAGCTAGAGCGTCGTCGAGCTTTCTTTTCACGATCGTTTTTCATTCTACCGAATACAAAAATTATTTCAAATCATTAATTTTATTGTTATTTTACATTCTATTTTTTAAAGTTAAATAACAATTAAAAATATTAATTTATTATTGTAAATAAAAATGTTTTGTACTTTATCAATATTTAAAAAAACATTCGATTAAAATTAACATTTAATAAACAACGTTTTAGATGAAGATATTAAATAAAAAAAAATCTCAAGTTAAGTGCACGAAGATTACAATCTATTTCAAGAATTCCTTCGATGAATCAATATCTCAATGAAACATCAAGGGTAATTAAGATTTATACAAGGAAAGAATTTTGTTTTCAAGCAAACAGGACTTTTTCCTGCATTATCCAACACTCGGATATCTCGTTGAATTTTTCGCTCGATTGAATCCACGTGAGCGTAATAATTGATAAGACCAATTGAAATAATTGTGTTTTTATTTTCAGCTGGATCCTCCGTACGTGACTTACAAGCTTACACTAAATTTGGAAGCAATTTGCAACGAGGCGACGCCGTGTCCTCGGGAGGTTTGCGCAATAGACTTGCGTCAGCACGATCTCGGCGTTATAGACGTCCAGAGGAATTCCATCGTGTGCATGTACCTCTATCCTCAATCTGACGAAGCCCAGGTGCAGCAAAGTATCCAGGATGGCAGTACTCAGGACGTCAACACCCAGGAGCAAGAGATTCTCGAATCATACGACAAAAAATCTTCAAATCCGAGTGTCCAGCTCGATCATGAGGTCCAGACCGTCGCGGATGGTAGCGAGCGACCTTTCATAGCTGTGCGAGCCATAGATCAAAAATATTGTCCAGGATGTCCTTACGAGCTGAATCCAACGTTGCCGGGACTCGCGGCTTACAGCGAGCAGGTCGTCTCCTCGATGGACGAATCCGGACGAAGCGATTATAAATACAAGGTCGTCAATATCGTGAGAGTCACTCGAGCCGTACCTCCAGGATCTAACGTCGTCGTTTACGAACTCCTGCTGGAAATCGGTGAAACGAATTGTCGAAGAATCGGCGTTACACCGCGCTCGGAATGCTCTCTCTTGCCCAACGTGCCCGTCAGACTTTGCCTCGTAACTTTCGAGCAACGTCCCTGGCAGCAGGATAGTCGTAAAATCATCAGGAACAACTGCACGGATTTTCCTGAAAGCGAGATGATCCAGAATGCGGAGCTAACGAGTCACGCTCCGTACACGAGTGAAAGTTCTCCGGATCAGAGCGAGGCTAATGACGGACAGACATCAGCTCTGGAAAAAAAATTCGGCTCTCTGGCTAGTTCCATCGACGAGTTTTTCGACGTAGAGACCAATCCGGTTTCCACTCCTCAGCCCGATAATACGCAAGTTCCCGTGAAGGAAGAAAATCACAAGAAAGTCGTCCTCGAGAAGAAGAAGAACGACATTGTCAAGGTTGAAGGATTCAAAGATAAATACAGGGAGTACAATGATTTCCTGGACAACATCGAGTTCGACATGCCTGCAAAGAATCGAGAACCGGAGCCGGATCCAAGGACTCCGGTGAACGAGGAGTTGATTCGTCCGGAGGTCGTCATGAGGTCGAACGACGGTCAGAGCAGCAGGGAGGCCCGGAGCGATAGACGAGAGAGGAGAGCGACCAATAGGAAGGAAGTTGCCAAAGCTTTAGCCCAGAAAGCAGTCAGCGAGCTTGACGAGATCGACGACGACGACAGAAAGAGAATTCTCGTGGAGGTTTTGGAATCAAAGCCGTATCCCGGAGATCGCAGGATCAATTTCATAACTATGAAAGTAGCCGAGAGTAATTGCAGCGAGAAAGAGATCGACTGTAGAGATAAACTGGGGGCTAAAAAAATTTGCAGAGCACTCGTTCAAGTCCACGATTACAGAGTGCTCGAGACCGCGAAGGTTTTGCACACTCACTGTTTCGATGAGGACGTCGAGACAAATTCAAGATCAAGAAGAAATTCAAGAGCAAAGAGGGGCTTGCTCGGTGCTCCGGCTCAGAAGAGCGTAAAAGATCCGATGATAAAAAATTACGTTGACAAAGCTCTGCGGAAATTATCGAAAGAATCCGACTCGGAGAACGAGCCGTACTTGGTAGAAATAGTCGAAGCTACCGAGCAAGTCGTGTCCGGATTGAAATACAAAATAAAAGTGAGACTCGGCGACAGTACGTGCAAAAAAGGTAAAGTAGGTAATAATTGCGGATTGAAGAGCGACAGCGAGATTTACGATTACGTAATAACGGCATGGACGCAGCCTTGGAAAGAAAACGGGAATTTGGACTTAAAAATAGAATCCCCGCAAAAGAATGCGAAGAGAGTACGAAGATCGCAGAATATTCCCGGAGGAGTGAACCAAGCCGACGTTAACGATGAGGATATCGTACGTTTTGCCAATCACGCCGTCACTAAGTACAATGGCAAATTATCTGCCAGGAACGAGCCGATTCTCGTCGAAGTCCTTCAGGCGACGAAACAAGTAGTCTCGGGAATGAAATACACGATGATCGTGAAATTGGGCGAGAGTACTTGCCCGAAAGGAGTAAACGATAATTGTCTTTTAAAATCTGACAGCGAGACTGAGGTTTACAAGATAACGGTGTGGTCACAGCCGTGGATTGACAAGGGCAACGCCGAAGTAACTTTCGCTCCATACGATGGGAAGTCGATCTCGAAAAGATCGCTTCGTGGAAAAAATTACAGTCCCAAGATGCTCAAGCTCGGGCAAGGTCTTGACAGGAGACACGTTGATATCGGCGAGAAAGATAAATTCGAGAGATTCATGATCGAGCATGGAAAATCTTATGAATCCGAAAAAGAACGGAATTTGCGTTTTCGAATATTTTTGAAAAATTTGAGAAGAATCGAAGACCTGAGAGCGAATGAGCAGGGAACCGCTGAATATGGTGCAACGATGTTCGCGGATTTGACGTACGAGGAGTTCAAGGCTAAACATTTGGGTCTGAAATTGAGTTCTTCAATGGAAAACGAAATACCGTTGCCCAAGGCTAAAATACCGAATGTCAAGTTGCCGGAGAGTTTCGACTGGCGAGATAAAAACGTGATTACCGAAGTGAAAAATCAAGGCTCTTGCGGCTCATGCTGGGCATTTTCTGTAACAGGAAATATCGAAGCACTCAACGCTATTAAACACGGTAAATTGTTATCGTTGTCCGAGCAGGAGCTCGTTGATTGTGATACTTACGATGATGGCTGCAACGGTGGCTTACCGATCAACGCGTACAAAGCTATCGAGCAGATGGGCGGTTTGGAAACTGAGTCCGATTACCCGTATGACGCTGAGAATGAGAAATGTCACTTCAATAAAAGCATGGCCCGAGTTAATATTGTATCGGGTGTCAATATAACTTCGAACGAAACGCAAATGGCCCAATGGCTCATCGAAAATGGACCAATAACTATTGGCATAAATGCAAACGCTATGCAATTTTACATGGGCGGAATTTCTCACCCTTTCAAATTTTTGTGTAGCGCAGACGATCTTGATCATGGAGTTCTCATCGTCGGTTTCGGAGTCCATCGTAAGTAAAAAAAATGAATAACAAATTTTTCGTATTCAGAATTTAAAAAAATTAACAATTTTTTTGTTATTTCAGGATATCCGATATTCAAGAATAAAACGTTGCCCTACTGGATAATAAAGAACAGCTGGGGTTCAAGGTGGGGAGAGCAAGGATATTACAGAGTCTATCGCGGAGATGGTACCTGCGGAGTCAACAGAATGGCATCGAGCGCTGTTGTCGCTTGAGAGATTAATAAATTAACTCGTAATTTTTTTTTTAGACCATCAATAACAAGTGATAGCCTTCTTTCTTTCATTCTAGTGAACTATAACATGACACCATCCGGCTCTCTACAGACATTTTTACTAGAATGAGAGATCAAGCTTAGTTTATATTTGAAAATATTTTTCAGATGATGAAAAATTGTTTTTAGTTTTGCTACAGCAAGTTTTATAATTATGGGAGGCATACAGTAGACGCTACAAAAATTATTGCCAGGGAAAATCGGCAAACTTGTAAAGATACCAGAGAAATATATGAAAAATGTAATCTTTTCTACAAATGAAAATTACTGTATATCAAAGTCAATAAAGAGTTCGAAGTATTTCGAAAATTCGTAGAACAAACCATTAAATCATCGTTTGATAAGATCATAGCTTTAAAATTATATTTAAATATCATAGCTCATTTAAATGTGCTTTCAATATTGTAGCTTTGAATGAATACCGGTATTCAACAATGAAAGATTTATCACCTGTATTTCATGTGATGATGAAATGATGATGAGAGTTCCATAAACGTCAGTGACGATTCGGTTGCTTTTGCACCTGAAGTTTAAAATATTTCCACGAGTCAATATCCGGAAGTGAAAAAAAATAATCGTATATCTTTTTGGTTATCCTCATATATTTTGAGCAGACATCGTGCGATTATTGCACGATTTATGGATTTTCAATGAGTTATGGAGCAAAGACATGGTAGCAATTTATAACAACGCTAACGAGTCAAAAGAAAACGAAAATAAATTATTGTCGAATTTACCGCGCGATCTTTTACTTTCCTGTTTTCGATACTGTACACTGCACGGCGTTACGTGTCAATTCCCGTTGGTCAACATGGCGATGTTTTGTCGATCTTTCCTCAACACCGGGAATAAATTGATTCCGTGTGTACTTAGGCGAAATATCACGTTATCACCTGTTTCTGAAATCAAACAAAGTAAGCCTGATTAGTTATTAAATTTATTTTCAAGAGTATGTCTTTTTTTTTAAGACCATTTATTTAGATCACTCTGAACTTAACCTAAAAAGTTCATGCATTGAATTTATATTGTTGTCATTTTCCAGTAATTAAGAAAAAGGAAGGAAATACATTGACTTTGGAAGCAGTAATTTTGCCGGATCCTAAGAAAGATCGTTTTTTTCGGGAACCGGATAGTGGAAAAGCGTGTCCGCTTTGTGCACTGGGACTAGACGTAAAACACACAGTAAGTCAATTTAAAAAAGTGAAAATGTATCAACATACCCTGTTATACTCCTTTTTTTAACAAATATTTTTTGTACAATTTTCATTAATACTTTTTACAGGATGTTCTTATCATAAGCCAGTTTTTAAGACCAGATGGCTGCGTGTTACCCAAAAGAGTAACAGGTTTGTGCCTCAAACAGCAAAGACGTCTTGAATCATTAGTGGCAATGGCTCAGAAAGCTGGTACATAATTTTTAAAATTTTCGCTACTTTGCAAAAACTTTTCCAGAAACATATTTGTAAAATTTATCAAAATTTTAGGATTGATGTCAAATCTTACACCACACTGGTCGTACAAAGATCCAAAAAAGAGGGCTATGTGGAAACGGTACAACACTTATTACGACGAAACCACAATACCGCATCGATACCCTGGTGTCATTTATAGATATCATAATTAATTTTTATTACATACCTGGTTATTGTACATTTTTCCCTGATACTGAAAATAAAAAAATTGTAATCTGCGATATAAATTGAATTAAATTTACTTCTACATAACAATAATTTACAATGAATATGTTAAAAAAAAAAAAGATTTTTGTCAATAAAATGTTGCTTATTTTACGAAATTATATTATTATCTAGCAGTGTCTAAATGTCAAGAATGAAATAGGTAAAGATTTACAAAAGAAATATTCATGTATACTAAAGTTTTGATGAATAGCGGTAACTTCAGACGACGAAAACTATCGATTATTGCATATCGAAGTGAAGCTTGCTGCATGCTCGAGCATGTATGTATATATGCGTTTTGGTATAGAAAAAAGAAAGTGTACAGTAAATGTACAGTGTTATGCGCAGAACCGCTCGATGCGCGGTTTCGTGAGACAGATCGAGTGTTCTCCGTAGTAAGGATTTCGTACGTGGTATTGAAATATACGCGCAAGGCTGCGTCGCTGCCGAATGTCTTTTCGAAGTTGAGGATAAGAGGAGCTCGTTACCCGTGAGAAAATTATTGGAGTTAACGTAATCACGAAAAATGGCTGAGAACGAACAGAAGGCGATGCAACTTATCGCCGAGGCGGAGAAGAAATTGGGTTCATCCAAAGGATTCTTCGGCTCGCTGTTCGGGTGAGTTCATATATCGATTTGCGCAAGTGGGACTGACCAAGAAATCCTAAACACGAACTCGCGAGAAAGAGAGAACTCCGTTCGAGAGAGAGAACGTATCATCTGTCATGTCGCGTCATCGATGATAAACTCTATTGATTTTTATTCTTAGCCACGGAGTTTATCAATTTTTTATTAATCTCCTGCATCGCGATGAATAATTGATAATGATTGATTTTACAGCTATCCAATACCCTGTAAAAAGTAACCCAATACTGTAACAAGTTTGACACACTTTCTATTGTTTCTGTCACAATGATGGTTTCGGGCTTTATCAGCATGAGTCACGAAAAATCGTATTTTTAACAGTATCTACACAAAATGATGATTGTCACAACCGCGATTTCCTTATTTTCCTGCAGTAGAAAAAAAAAAATATTTTCTGATTCAGAGGCTCATCCAAAGTGGAGGAAGCTGTAGAATGTTATCAACGAGCAGCAAACATGTTCAAGATGGCCAAAAAATGGTCCTCGGCAGGTGCTGCTTTCTGCGAAGCCGCAACACTTCATTCCAAAGCTGGCAGTCGCCATGACGCTGCTACCAATTATGTTGATGCTGCTAACTGTTACAAAAAGACCGATCCTAATGGTTAGAGAAACAAAACGAGTTATCACAATCAGCAAAAGATTGAATAAACCAAAATATGTTTTTTTGTATTTGCAGACGCGGCTAGTTGTTTAGTTAAAGCTATAGAAATCTATACAGACATGGGTAGATTTACAATGGCAGCGAAGCATCATCAGAGTATAGCGGAGATGTATGAGAACGAAGCTGTTGATTTAGAACGAGCTGTACACCACTATGAGCAAGCAGCTGATTATTTCCGAGGAGAAGAGAGTATTTCTTCTGCAAATAAATGCTTACTGAAAGTTGCGCAATATGCAGCTCAACTGAAGAATTATGAAAAAGCAATACAAATATACGAGCAGGTGCGATTCAACGATAATATTCATGTTAAATGTCCTTCTGAATTCACTTTCATACTTTCGATATTTAATTAATCCTCTTTTTCGAATGTCAGGTCGCAGCCGCGTCTTTGGAAAGTCCCTTACTCAAGTACAGCGCGAAAGAATATTTCTTTAGATCCGCGTTGTGTAATCTCTGTGTAGACGTGCTCAATGCTCAGCACGCAATTGAACGTTATCAGGAACAGTACCCAGCATTCCAAGACTCTCGAGAGTATAAACTCGTTAAGGTAAATTGAAAATATATTTGACGATCGATGCGTAGATTTTAAACGATATTTGTAACATGTTTAAAATACATTTTTTTTTTCAGTCTCTCATCAATCATCTCGAGGAGCAGGATCTTGAAGGTTTCACCGAAACGGTGAAGGAATACGATTCGATTTCGCGATTAGATCAGTGGTACACGACCATGTTGTTACGCATAAAGAAGCAGGTCAACGATAATCCGGATTTGCGCTGATCGGGCTGTATGCCGAAAAATTGTGTTACGTCGTCGTTACTCTTCCTCCTACCCCGTGTGTATTCTTCCTTTTTTTCCAATTATCCCTATCATCAACTAAATTCGTCAAGTAGAATTTCTCGTGTTTGTAGATCAAATCTACCCAGTCGTAATTTCCGTTTTCCTCAGATCGAATGCATTTAACTCAGCAGTTTCTTCAATAGTACACGATACGAAAATCATCTTTTGACGTCAATATTATAGGCCTGAGCAATTTATTCTCATTGCTCTCCACTTGTTGATCATTGTTGAAATTTCATTTGTGTATTCCCTTTTATGATCTTTTAAACTCTTTTGTATCGTAGCAATCGTGATGCATCGGTTATCACGATTGTGATGCGAGGAAAGGAAATCTCGTTCTTATACACATTTCTATATTTTCCCATTCGGATAAGTTTTCTTTTTCACGAGGAAATCACTTGTAGCGAGGATATAATTGTAAAAACTGTACCGTGTAGGAGATTTATTTCTTTTTATTTGAATATAAATTTATTTTTTGTTGTTCAATTAACAATTAAATCGCACTATTATTTATTGCATATCTCTACTGATGTAATTATTTCCTGAATTCGGTAGGTTACTTTAGATGGCTAATCGCTATGAATACGTAGTTCACTCGAACGTGTTTATCGTAAAACATCGCGAATATTTAAGCGTTAGAGGCAGGAAGAGAGTGAGAAAGAATACGAGCGGAGCTTTGGATAGCATCGTGATATTAAGCGCTTCGTTATAGTAAAAAACGTTTAAAAAGATTTTAAAGTGGCTCTTGTATTCTTTAACGATCAGGCAATAATTGTTGCCTGCACTTACTGCCCGACATAGTAAAAAAAAAAAGCTTAAAAAGAATACTCGGAGCATAGAACGTCAAGATTTTGATCGTGTACTTTTTTAAAATCTTTTTCATGGAATATCGCTGAAGCAAATCACATGGGAGGATCGGGATATGAATTTCATTTCTTGTTCATTTTGGAGGAAGATTTTCGTCGAAATCTGCATCTACGGTTTGTCTACATCATTCAAGAGGAAGGAGTGAAAATCATTTCATTGCGACCACATTTTGAGAATAGAGATACGAGGCGAAAGAAATATATAGAATTTTTATTCGTAGTTTTATCTTCGGGCTATAACTAATTATGAAAGATAATTAATCTTAGATTTAACACCCACGTGCATGGATATACGAATATGTATTGCGTAAACAAAATAATAACAACACATACACGTGTATGTATTCGAGCATACGCCAATAAAAACTATGAAATGGTCACCGAATCCTCACATCGCCCGTAAAGTCACTTTCTGTGACTGAATAGACGTTAATTACTGCAAGCAACGAGAAAAAAAATGTATCGTAGTTATATACGTTAATGATTTATCACCGAAACAAAAAATGACGATAATAATGAAAAATAAGAACGCTTTATTTAACTCTTATTCTTTACAGCTTCTTCGACGACGTGCAATAATTTTTCCAAGTTCGATACAGCTGTTGGTATAATTCCAAATGAGCGTATCTACGATTTGTATTAAAATATTTCAATTAGACGTTTTTCATAATTTATACGAGGAGCAAGATTTCATTAATATTTACCGTATCTGCGTAACTTCGAACGTCAATTTCTAACTGAATGCGAATCTTTTCGTCATCGCTGACTCCTTGGTTTTCCGATAACGATACACCCGTTGATTTGTCTCGAATCTTTTTCAATCTTCTTAAACTTTCTTCTGTTTTCTGCACTGATTCCAGGACATCTTTTACTGATGAAAAGTATCTAAAAATTTTTAATTGAATTAAAATTGTTTATTAGTTAGTAGAAAAAAAAATCAGTAGAATGATTTTAAACCTCTATTTATGAGTAAAAAATTCATGATAAAAATAGAAATGTCGCATTAATAGATGATTAAAATGATAATTAAAAAATTCGTGATAATTACTGTTCGGTGAGTAAAGAAAGCGTTTGCTTCAATACATCCTCCACAGCTTGGGGCGCAATGGTTTTATACTTGTTTTGAAAGTCGGTGAGGTGATTTAGAGCGTTTTTAACGTATCCACAAGGCTGAGTCGGTTTTTCGCGCATCGTGCGTCTGAACAATCGAGGAATGTCGCTGACTTGCTTCAATTTTGATGCGCCGTCTCCGAAAAGCTCCGAAACAATTTTTTCAATTATCATCGGCAGCATTAAGTCTATGCTCTTTCTACTTTCTTCCAAAGAATCTGAAATAATATTGTTTGTTTTATAATTTACGGTGTTTCGGCCGAAAAAGTGAAAATCGTAATGCATATATAGTTTGATAAAATTTGGACAGAATGTAGATATTTCGTTCCTTACCTCGCATTAATTTTTCTATTGAGCTTTTAATATTTCTAGGTTTCGATTTAGCTACGTCCAATATGGTTGGCAAGCGATTTAATAATTTTTCTATGTCATTAAAAAGACAAATAAGGAATTCCAACTTGGTCGTTTGCTCAGCTTCAATCACGATGCTTGTGGTCGCTGGTTGTGGAGGCCAATTCTATAAAATAATTTTTTAAAAATAGTTTCAATTGATTGTGAACAATAGAAAATAAAAATAAATATACATACCTGTTTTAGAGCGTTTTGACTCCAAACTTGATACCGCGAAATAATTTGGAGTACCAATTTCCAAAACCTAAATGAAAGTGACAAGAAGTTAGGGTTCTTGATTTACTTTTACAAAAAACAATTATACTAACTGATGGAGTAGCTGCGGCAAAAATATATCCTCGGACCAGATTTTCATCAAACACTCCCACGTGACACAAGTTGCGTGAAGAGAGTAATCGTCTTTAGTCAAATTAGAAACATTATTTTTTATCGAAGATGGAGATATCGGTTGACACAGAATTTCTTCGACTGTTCCAGCAATTTCTTGGAATCGAATTTGGAAGTAAACAGGTAAATTCCATTTTTTAAGAAATTGTTGATAGAGCGAATGTGCTTTGAATAATGAAAGTGTCTCGGGAGAGTCACATTCTTGCTCCAATATTCCGAGGAAATCCAACGTTTCTGTATAACGCTGCACAAATAATTTGTGAAAGTTAAAAAATGAAAATTATTTTCGCGTATTTATATTCAAAATTTTATAGCTGGAAATGTTTGTTTTATTACGCACATTGTGGAATAATTCAGGATTTCCTGGTGCAAAAATCAATTTCAAATTTAACTCGATCCTTTGCTCAACTTCTGGCCAATAACTGTTAACTAAAAAATTGAATCCTTTTAGGCAATTCCCGTCGTGACCTGTAGTTACGTCGATAAGTTGCTTCATGTCAGTTTTTAAAAAGTTCACGAGTCGATGATAGATTCCTTGGAGACCCAGCGGTTCGTTTTGCAAATTTCTCTCAACGATAATATCGTCGAGCGCTGGTCCGATTATACGGATTCGTGCTAGAATTTCCGCTTCCTTGACTTTATCAAGAGTGACATAAATTTGTAAGCATCTCTTCAATTGCTCTGTATCACGATTTTTTACGCACGAAATAAGAAAATCGGCAAGACTTTCCATCAAACGAGTATCAATATCCTCACATTTCTAAAAACAAAAAAATCGTTAACGTTCGTTTTTTCATTATCTTTCTTAATTTTTTACTTACTCTGGAATATTCATGACTCATATGACTTGTACACCTGGAAGCATGAAATTTCAGTTGGTTGTATTCGGTTGCAGCTCTTTCCAACATATCAGGATTGAGATTGCAAGTTTCCAAGATCAAAGAAAGTTTCGCTATGGATTTGTACACCCTTCCAAGACTATGTAAGCTCTGCTTGGATGCTCTGATTTTTCGATGGTCCTCCAGACATTTAGACATTTCATTTGTAGCATCATCAAGAGTTTGACGAATTTGCTAAAATGTAAAAAGAAATTACTGACAAATTAGATTGTATTAATTTTTAAACTCGATTGTTTAAAACGAATATTGTAATTAAATGTTTACCATCACTTCTTCTCTCAATTGTCCAAGAGGCGCTTCTAAATGATCAATCGCTTTGTCTAGTCCTATAAGGTTACTCGATAAATTAACAAAGTCTGCGTAGTCCTTGTTAATCAATTCGATCATGGCGGAGCGCAAAATCTTGAGATAAACTCCAAGATCATCTCGCATTGTTTCCAGACTGGCATTTCCTCTGTGGTCGTGAAGGAACGTATCCACGTCGAAATCAGACTACGAAAATAAGAATCGTCAACAATCACAGCAGGTAAAAAAATTTGAGAATTTGACGTTTCATTTTTACAAAAACTTTATATTTTTAAACAAGTATTTACCGCGACGAAATCGTTTCCACTGAAACACAAGTCATTCGGAGCACTCGGAGGAATAAAATTTGATTCTGACATTGTTTCACCTTTTATATGAAATCGCGTTAGGAGGATGCACTCGAATTCCACACAATGTTGACGTGACCATCACATCGATGACACTGCTGGAAAAAACCTAACCACAAACTTGATAAATTGTCTCAATCAGAAAACTTCATGACGTTCTGATGTGACGTTTGGTTGGGTCGTAGAGACAGTAAACATTAGATTAGAGAAGAGCCTACGTGGCTTTCGTAGCGAAACTTATTTACGTGCCATACTGTCACGTAGCACTTTTTAAATTGTGAAAAAAAAACATTTTTCAAATATTTTTACTTCATAAAGTATTTAAAATAATTATAAATAGTTCAAGAGAGTAAGATCATCAAAATATTCTATGTTAATGGGTAATACACATAAGTTTATGGTTTTGATAAATAAATGAAATAATGCAAGTATTGTGTATCATAAAAAAATTGTTTTATTTTTTTGAAATTTTGTTTTGTTTCCAGATCGATGCTGTATAATATATGGATGTATAACATTATAACAACACATATAGAATTGCGACATAATATATAATGCCAGAGAAATTAAATATGGGAAAAATGAGGGCTCTTATTCTTGTTGGTGGTTATGGAACGAGGCTGCGTCCACTTACACTTAGCAGGCCAAAACCATTGATTGAATTTGCTAATAAGCCAATGTTACTCCATCAAATTGAAGCTCTGGTTGGTACAAACGAACAATTTAATGCACAATTGACTCTATAAAAGAAAGTAGTGTCGTACAGAATTAAATTGTGTAGAAAAAAATTGATTGATATTTTTTAATTTCATATATTTATCAAAGATAAATATCAATCTTTTTCTTTCAGGTGGAATCAAATGTAACAGAAGTAATTCTTGCCGTCTCGTACAGAGCTGAGGAGATGGAGAGAGAGTTGGCGGAAGAGGCTCAAAAATTGGGAGTTACCCTGATATTTTCCCATGAGAGTGAACCCTTGGGAACAGCTGGCCCTCTTGCCCTTGCTAGAGATATTCTCTCAAAAGGGAATGAGCCATTTTTTGTTCTGAATTCTGACATAATATGTGAATTCCCATTCAGAGAATTACTACAATTTCACAAGTCTCATGGTTGTGAAGGAACGATTGTTGTCACCAAAGTTGAAGAGCCCTCAAAGTATGGAGTCGTAGTTTATGGGGAAGATGGACAAATTGAGAGCTTTATAGAAAAGCCACAAGAATTTGTTTCCAACAAGATTAATGCTGGTATATAAAAAATTATATTTCGTTACAACAAAATTTTTTAGTTGGACTTTTTTCATGACAAATTAACAATCTTATTGATTTTTATAAAAAAAAAAAAATTTCAAGTGTGTATAAATTTCAGGTATGTACATATTAAATCCGAGTGTCCTTAATAGGATAGAGTTAAGACCGATGAGTATCGAGAAAGAAGTTTTTCCGAATATGGCGGAAGATGGTCAACTCTATGCAATGGAATTATCTGGTTTTTGGATGGACGTTGGCCAGCCTAAAGATTTCCTTACAGGTTAGCAAAATTAATGTTCACGGAATGAGAAAAGATTCTCCTTGCTTGCACCAGAATGATGAAAAAAATTTTCAGGCATGTGCTTGTATCTGGCTTCCCTGAGACAAAAATCGCCAGAAAAATTGTACGCAGGACCCGGCGTCGTTGGCAACGTGCTCGTCGATCCCACTGCCAAAATTGGCAAAGATTGTAGAATCGGTCCCAATGTGACGATCGGACCTGGAGTGACTTTGGCGGATGGATGTTGCATCAAAAAATCAACTCTTCTGAAGTCCTCGACGGTCAAAGAACACGCTTGGCTCGAAGGGTGAGTTTCCGAAGTTCTTTTTTTTTCATTGAAAAAATTCCAGAGATAGAAAATTTTCTGTAAGAAAAATAATTGCTTTTTCTTTCGCAAAGATGTATCGTCGGTTGGAGAAGCGTCGTTGGACGCTGGGTTCGGATGGAAGGGACGACAGTTCTCGGCGAAGACGTCATTGTCAAGGACGAACTTTATATAAACGGTGGACAAGTTTTGCCTCACAAAAACATTGGTGTTTCGGTGCCCGAGCCTCAGATCATCATGTGACAACGCGAAATGTTCCTGTTTTAATGAAAAAAAAAAAACATTGAAGATAGATATCTGTCTCTTGTTCTCGTATTTCGGAAAAAGAACGATTCTTATATCTTGTAATTTTAATACAACTTGACTTTTACGTTTAGATCTATTTACTTTACTTCATTCGAGTCGAATCGGCAATCCTCGCACTATGATCGCAGCGGATGTCATGTGTTGCGTGCAGGCTTCTTTCGAGTTGGCTACTGCTCTGAGAAGTTCTCGCTCACTGGTAGACTCTGAATTCGAATCCTTAAATTCTGAAAAAGATCAAGCGATGTAACGTATTGTAAAATGTAAGAAAAAAAAATAGATTTAGAAAATTACTGCACAACATTTTTACTCACTTAAAACTCCGTTACACCATTTAGAAATATCTACATTCGCCCAAGATTTTTTCTCAACAGACGGAATCCAATCGCTCATAAAACGTGCGGTCATTCTGTCGATATCGCCGTCCGTTACTTCCCAAAGCATGCCTAGAACACAGGGACTGAAAAAAGATTACGGTTGCGAATATTGTAAGGAGAATCGCTTAAATAATACAAAATGCGATATACCTGCACGCTATCAAATATTGATTCGAAATTCCGTACGGTGGAAATCTTCCGCCGGTTGAAAAAAGTTTGACGCTTGAACATCCAAACAAAAGGACCGTAGCTTGGACTCGTAGTCTCTCGATTTTTTCTCCAGGTAAATATTGTATTCCACTACCGTGACCGGAGTACATAAGAACGTCTTTACTAACGAGCATTTTTTCGTACTCGTCCTCGTTTGGTTCACAGCCATATTTTCCCTTCCAATGAGGCAGCCAGTAGTTTACAAAAAGCTTCATTCTTTTTTCCATTTTGTCCAGATTACGGGCAGGGTTTATGATGAACGTACCGAACTCCTCAGAGCTTTTTATTATCTTGCAACCGTCGACGATACTGTCTTCATGCTCTTTGAACATTGCAAATGCGACGTGAAGCGAGGGGAAACGCGTTACAGGATGACACTGGAGAACGTCCATCGTTTCGAAGGGTACGTGATCTATGCACTAAATTTTAATTATTTTTATTAAGAAACATTCTGTAGCTATGAAAAATAATTATACCCACCTCGTCAACGATCATAACTAAAGTTTTCCTCTTTTCAGTCTTCAAATACTGAGTGGTATTTAATATTCCATGTATCGATAATATCACGTTATGCGCGAGCTTTTCATTTTTTGGAAGAACGTGGCAAACGGCTCGTGCGATTTCCGTTTTAGTCAAAACGTAAGCGCACGTCGCTATTTTTTTCAGGAGCCACTTGGAGCGAGATGAGATTTCAGTTCTGTAAAAAATTTTGGATTTACAAAAAAAATAATAAAAAACGAAAACTTTTTTCAATTAGCTTACACAGATAAATCATCAGCTATCAGTTTATCAATCATCTCTTTAATTTCTTTCACTTGTAAAGAATCCTCAACTGGATCTGCCATCAGAAGTATTCTCCACTCTCTCAGCCATGAATATTCGAGTTCCTTTACAGCTATCTAAATTAAAAATATAATTATTCATGAAAATGTTTTTTGAATAATATATTATTATTTTGAGCAATTTTTCATTATGAAAGATATATTTAAAAACCTTCATTCTGTTATTTTGCTTTTCTCGCATTTTCCAATAACTTTGGTTATTTCCATAATAAGACTCCAATTGAGATTTATTATTTTTCAGTATGTCCACAACTTCCTTTAAACCATCATAATTGTGATATTCATCATATTTTGGCTTTGGGACTGTTATACAAAAAGGTTGGATGGCTTTTTTTCCAGTCGGCAAGATTGTTATATGAAGAGGAACCACGGAATCTAATATGGAATCTTGCAAAATATGTGGTCGCTTGTAAGCAACAGTGACTTGAACCATGTACCATTCTGTATAGAGAGAGTAAATATAAGAACAATAATAATACTAATCAATAAATATTAAAAGAATCAGTTGAAAATATTTTTAAAATTTTTAAGTTACCTTCTGGCATCTGTGCTAGTTTTTCTGGCAACGAATGTTCACCTTTTGTAGATTTTAAATCAAATTTTGTGTAAATTGGTTTCAGACCAGAGCTTTGCTCATGATTTAAATACTTTCTCCGCAACAATGATTTTGTATAACGATGGAAGATGTGCTGCTGCAGAATCACTGCATGCGAATCTATTAGATATCCTATTGCAGAGATTTCATCTCCAGCCTGGAAAAAGATTATCAAAATAATAGAAAAAAACTGTATACGAGTTCATAATGTATTTATTATTAATTTTCAAAATTACAGCAAAGCGTAAAGCAGCCATCATTTTACTCGAGCTGGAAAATTCATTACTGGCAGATCGAATTTTATTGTCGAAAAAAATTCGTTCAATGTCCATACACAATTTTTCTTCAGATTCATCATTGCTCTTGAAAATTTCATTATTGATATTACGAAAACTATTGCACTGGATGTTTTTGTTTTGATTCTGCTCGACTGTCGATTCGACAGTTCTAGCTGACGTTTTTTTCCCACGCTTTTTTCTTCGATTCTCGTAAGTTTTGCACTCGCGAAAAAGATCGTTTATTGCTTCGACGTACATGGACATTATTACTTTTTATATTTATAGACTAGTATTGTTTTTAAAAAAACCCTGAGCATCGAGAATTATTTAGATTTTCATTTAATGTTTTCAATAATTGCTACTACACAAAATTCATCATGACAAACACAGCGTTCGGATTTAAATAATCAAAACCCTGTAACGTCCTCTTTGTCATGAATAATAAATATTGTTTAGATTCGTTCTCGGAACTTTTGAATTCTCCGCCGCTGGCGCTGCTAGCATGTTCCAGAGAAAAAAATACACAAATGAATTTTTTTATTTCAATAAAAAAATATAAACGCTAATGATTTGAATGAATATACAGTTTTCAAAATGCAATCATAAAACAGTAAACTTTAAATTTGTAAGCCGAATTGCGGCAACTCTCCATCTTTTTGAAAATTTGTCTGTGACGTCTCCGTTGATGCTGGTCGGGCAGTTCTCTCCTTTATCCGTGGCTGGTGGGCTCGAATTGACAAAGAGGTGAAACTCACCGTGCGTTGAAT